>APFE031270100.1:135221-181103 GCA_000404065.3 Pinus taeda | reverse complement strand
CCAACTATCTGTATATTAATGATTGAGTCATGTAACATTACAAAGTACAATGCTTATCACAAGCAATCCAGTACCAGCTCCACCTGTTACACACAATACAGCTCAAATTTGAATCAATCACTGGCTCAAATCTCTTCGCTGCTTGCCTGCCTCCGCTGCTCAATACCTGCACAAGAACCGATGATAATTCCAAGGCAGCCACGTCTTTCCTTGGCTAAATCACGTGAGAACAAGCTACAATGTGGGCAAACTCATTGGCATACCCAATCCCCTGATTTGTGCAAGATCTGGTGCACAACTATAGTCACAACTGATAGCAATCTGATTCTCTAACACCTGTCCCTGCTGAACTGAACATGCACTGACATGCAACAGAGTTAACTGATGTATTCATTAGTTGTATTATCAGATAATAACTTGTGAATTAATTAATAACTAATTCACCCAACTCATCTCTAGTCTATTCGCCAGTTAGACTAAATACAACCAGTTTAACAAAGCTAAACTGAACACAACTCCATCAACTGCACCTCCAGTCCACTAAACTCAACTCACTTGAGTTCTAACTGAAGTCATGCATGCAAATATTCAACTAACCCATAAGAACCACGTATTTCCTTCATGCAATTGCATGTGCCACATCCGTAGCTCGAACTGAAGTGCTCCAAGAGAATAAGATTAAGTTTATAGTCCAAATATTATTGTGAGATAATAATATTTGACCTTTCTATTTTTGACAGCCAGTCTAAAAATAGACTTGATCACTCACACTGTGATCACTCACACTTTCATCAAAAATAGAAGTCCATCTATTTTCTCAACTTGATCAGTCATCCATAAACAACAACCTGCAATCCATAGACATGATCCATATGTCTAAAAATAGACATAGTCTAAAAATAGACTTGCGCCAAAAATAGCCTGCGGGCCCACTTAGTGAAGGCGACTCTTTTCACTAAGCTTCATCATCTTGCTGCAATCTCAACATGAGTCACCAAATTTTTGTTGGGAGCCTGTTGGGAACAAGCCCCCTAGGGTCAATTTTGGGGTTAAAAGCCCAAGTTTTGGGGCTAAAAGCCCAAGTTTTGTGTAAATTCTCTGCATTTTGTGGTCATGGAGCATGAAGATGTCAAGAGTCAATAAAGGGTTTCCGCCCTTCTTTTGTGTAAAAACATTTCAGATTTAGAGATCTATCATGGTCCACAGACCATGTTATTGTATAAAAAGGAGGTCTTAGAGGAGTCAAAGATAGTGGAGTTGATAATTGAGCCTTGTTAGCTTTTATGAATGGGTTTGTGAGAGCTAAGAGCGAAGAGTCTTAGCAGAGGAAAAGGCTCTGTAGCTGAGTGCGCAGAGGCCTAGGGTAGAAGTCGCAAGCTAAGTGTGTGGACCCCTATAGTTGTGTGCGCAGGGTAGTCAAAGTCTGTACTAGATATTTGAACCAGTAATAAAGAGGAGTATTCTGAAATTACCTATGTATTTTACTTTTGTTCATTGCATGAAATTACGTTATGTTGACTACTGGGTTTATATTTTAATGCTACTCTGATGCGCAAATCTATATGTTTCTCTATTTTATATGACCGCAAGTAGAGATATATGTTTACGCGAAGATAACCATAAATGCATGTTAAAGTAACCAATACTTAAGAAAATATGGGTATATACAAAAGTAAGAATAATTACAGGGGCACGTAAGTGCCTGATCTATCTATTTAGGACCCGCGAAGGATAATTGGAGACTTTCGCGGAGGCTTCAACGACGAATAAGAAAAGTACTTTGATAAGCCCTAAAGGGCTTATTGATTTGTGTGAAGGAAGGTTAGGGAAAATAACCAACATCACAACCATCTCAGGGTGCGGAAACCTGGTTCCTTCATCCTCCCATACTGCTTTGGGTGGGAATTCAATCCATGCTCCGCGGATTGATGCCGAAAAGGCCAGTAGTGTAGGGATTTTCTTGGCTTCTTAACGTTGAACCTGGGTCAGGGCCCATCAAGCCAACAATTTTCAATATTCGTCAATGTTTGCAAGTACCAAACATAATATCATGAGAACAACCTAACATAGATAATGCAACAAAAGAAAATGATATTTGAATGATGACCAATGAAGAAAGAAAAAGGTGTAGATGACTTATGGAAAATAAAATTTGTGGTAGAAACCCTTACAACAAGAAATTTGTTACAAAGGAAAAATTCCAACGGAGGTTGGGTACAAGTTATTGAGGTAGCTCCATAGTCACGATGTTGCTAGAGTTTTTTAAAAGAAAAGAGAAGGTGAAACCCTTGAGAGAATGTGAGAGAGAAATAGCCTATAGCTATGAAAACTGAAGAGAAGAGTAAGCTTAGAAGGTTCTAGTACAAGCAATTAGGAATTCCAAAGGCCAAGTTCAAGAGAGGATCTTAGTGAGGTGTTGTGTAGTAAGGTGAAACAAACTTGTTAATTTAGAGGTTATTTGTAACTCACAATGTGCATGGAGAAGTTCACAAAGGGAGAGAAAGAGAAATGACTATGAATATTCAGGTGAAGGGTTCAAAAGGAAATGACAACCAAGTGAAAGATGACATCAACTCTATGATAGAATAAGACGTACAGATAGTTGAAGAAAATGCAAACAAGAGGCAAGGAAAGCTGACAAGGATGCAGGAAAGAAAAATGATGAAGCGAGAGAAGATGGACATGACAAAGAAACAAAAGTGAAGAATTGGAAACATGGTTAACACAATAGAAACAAAGGAAGCAAGGTATAAATAAAAGTATTTTGTGTTGTTATAGGTAGATATAATAAATACATGAAGCATAACATTCGTTATAAATGTTCCTTGGATAATGTCCTTTCGTAATGTTCTTGGGAAGATATTGAAGACTGTTGAAATTGTATGTGCCTAATTCAATACTAACGAGGTAAAGTGTACTCCATATAATTCATGGTAAAAAACATTGATGTAAGAGATTTGTTATCATGTAATGTTGTGGTAAGCATAAACCGCCAGAGGATGTAAAATCATTCTTGATGTGGGTAGAACCACTAATTTGAGATGTCCACACCTAGCAGAAGTGTTGATGTTAGTGAGGAGGTAGTCAAAAAATATTTAAGTCATGAAAAAAGGGGTTTGTGCATGTTACACAGTAATTTGTCACCGAACCCGCATTCCTTGATCCCGGACACTGCCGATCCATGTCATTGACATCTACCTATGTTTTTGGGTTTTTGCGGGACAGCAGTTGTTCCACCCGCGAAGATGGCCAAGATTGCACTAGCCCTACTAAAGTCTTCGCTCTGTCTCTATATTACACTCGCAATGACCTACTTTTAGCAGGTGTTTTAAACAAATTGTCGAAGCTTCAAAGTGTAACAGCTTCATGGGTAGTCCCAGGGTTGGTTGTTGGATTAGATTAGCTCACCTCTTTCCTTTGGGATGGTTGTTCCACCTTTTGTGCAACCTCTCAAAGGGATGAGCTCTTTCTCCCTTCTCTTATGGAAGCTCCTCTTCCTATACATTCTTCCTCCATGACTAAGATCAACTAGCTTCAGAGTTCAAGAATTTAATAGTAAAAGTAGAGAGTTTTGCTAGAGTGTGGAAGTAGCCTCTTACATAACTTAACTTGGGATGGCTTTCAGTGGATTTGGCTTGATTGCAAGAGTGTTCTAGCATAAGCTTTTTGGGTAGGAGAGAGATTTATTCATCTTTTGGGAGACAGTTCATGAGTGGATGCTTGCGGAAACATGCTGACAGAACTCTTTAAGGAGACTTACAACGTCAAGGCTTGGTTGTAAGTTTTACTTCAATTTACATTAATACAGATCAATAGCTTATTTGCTATATCTTATGTCAAATTGAGTATTGATAGCTTGAAGCTCCTTGACTCTTTAAGTAGATCATTTTTTCTGTACTCTATTATGTTCGTGGTTGTGCTCTGTATGTTGTTTTCAAGTACAAGTGATTAGAAGAATGAGAGCTGGAGCAACACAATAGGGACTTCATCGAATGACAATCTGAAGGTAGGCCTTCATGACACTAACTTTCTAAGGAAATTTTCTTCGGAATTTTCTTTGTTGTGACTAGACCCACTCTAGGGCCAGAGGGGTTGCCTCTGCCTGCAAAGGGAACTTGCCTGTGTCACTAGTTGGTGACCATACTGGGGATCTTTGTCTTTTGTCTCTTCATTTGATTTTGTTTTGTTTATTTATTGTCTCCTTTACTTTCGGGATGAATTCTCCATGTTATGGGTTGTTTGACTACTCCTGGTAGTCTTGCCTTTGTCATAAGTGATAGTTTTGGCCTTCCCTCAGATAGTTTTTGAATTTTTTTCCTTTGATTTAGGGTCATTGCAGTTTATTTTATGACATTCGCGAAGATAGTCGTGCCTGCACTATCTGATTAGTTGTGCCTTCTTCTGTTTGGCACGATTAAATCGCCTTACAGTCATGAAGAGTTTTGAAATCGACTCCACGTTGTTAACTGGTGTACTTTTTCGACGACGTCACAAAGTGGCTAGTTAGGGAGGTGCGACATTTCATTGTCAGTGCATGTTCTCAATTTTATGCTCGTGAAGATTCCTGTAGGTTTCAATTTTGAAGTATTTTTTTCTAATTGGACAGTGTGTCCTATCCTTTTGAGCTTGTCTTCTACCTCTGTATTGTGTGTTAAATTGTTGATTGTTAGGATATTTGATTCTGGGTTTCATTCCTTTGAAACTTTTCCTCTTGAACTTTGTGACCTGTTTACCTTAGGGTTTCTTGAAACATTAACTTTTCTTGGGTTACTTGTTCGTTTGGATCTTTGGGTTGTGTTTGACATGATCCCTTTCTTTGTTTGAGGCTTCTCCTTATTAATTGTTTTTTCATCTTCCTAATTGGTATGTGACATTTGGTTACCAAAACGTTCAAGTCTTATTCGTTTGGTTTCCTTCTTTCACTTGGCATGGATCACATTGCTTCCCGATCAGTGAGAAAGCTTTCCAATTTTGCAAAAAGAAACATCTTCTTGGTTTTGAGTCTTTGATTCGTTTTAGGGTAGAATGTGTCTCTTTATTTATTGAGTGATTTTATTCAAAAAGGGCTTAAAACTAGCATTGTTTTTAGTTTTGCATTTGGTTGCTTGTCATTTATTTGAAAAAACAAAAAATTGCATTCATTTTGCATTAGAAAATGAGAACAATCTTTTGCATTAGTGAATTCTTGACATTTAGAAGTTGAAAAGCAAAGGATGTGTTTTTCCTTTTCTTAATTATATTGCTTGGAAGTTAGTAAAAGATAGAAGCATTTCTCTTTCCTCTTGCTTGGTTTGCTTGCATTTTCTTGGTTGTCGCTTTGGTTGCCTTGAAATGAACCTCTCACTTTGCTTTAGTTAGTTGTTCATTGAAAAGAAATGGTTTCTTCACTCATTTAGTTTCATTCTAGGAGCTTTTGAAGATACATTCGGTAGGGCCTTGAAACTGAAATTTAACTCAAGTTTAACAACTAAAATTTATTTAATTAATCTAAAAATGCATTGGAACTTAATGCTCACATATCTAGAGTTCTAGGCTATAGACGTGTTCTAGCATCGTTAAACCTAGTGGCTCTTGTTTTCACTAAGGTTGGGTTATTCCTCCTTTTGTGATTCAATAAGTACTAGTACGGACTTGTGCTCCCTGTACCGTCGAGTATATGATGAGAGACCCCACTAGGTTACAATCCTATTATCCATAGGAATACGACTTTGCTGCCTTACGAATCGTAACACACCAAAAACAGAATTCGGGAATATTAGCTGTCGTACGGAAAGTCCTTGGTCATTTCTCTTTCATTTTATGACCAAGGTGTATATGTAGTTTTACTATTTGTCTAGTAAACCTTTTTCCTAGAATTCCAGAGTAGTCACTTTCATTTCTTTTTTACTCTTTAAAATTAAAAAGATCATCTGAGCACTTTTCCTTTCAGGCTCATTAAACTTCGAAGGAGACTAGAGTCATCTTTTTCCCTTTTTCTCAACTCTCTAAACATGAAAAGGAAATTTTTTGTTCCATTGTCATAAAATCTATTTGCCCACAATAACATCGTACCTATTAATTTTGGCCACATCATGAGTAATATCATTGAAAAGAATTTAAAATCCCTCTTAATTAAATCTTCTCTCCTGGTCTTTTGATTTTAGGCCATCCTGACAGACTCATATGTTCCGTCGTCTTTACCAAGTGATAGAGAGCCTTCTTCCCTCGTCTCTTTTGAGGTATCATCTATTAGTGGCTCTCTTGCTATTGTTCCAAGTGTTCAGCCTCTTACCTCTCAAGCTCCGGGTGAGGAACCTTTTGATATCAATTGGACTCCTCCCAATGTTTGGGAACTTTTAGACGAGGATCTTCCATCTACTCCACCTAGTGCTTCAGTTCCTATGGCCTCTTCCAACATGGATGAGTTGAGTTGTGTTAGCAGTCAAGAGAGCCTTATGTCAACTAGTGAATATCAACTTCCTCCGGAAGGTTTTCCTTTCCACACATCTTCGGATGTTTCATTACCGCTTCACTATCATGCTCTGGCTGACATATTGGGTTCTACATCTCTACACCAAAGCTCTTTATGGTCTCGTACAAAAATTCTGACTTTAGGGCCATTCGTGTCTACTCAGTTGACTACAACCTCCATTCCTTAGATGCAAGTTACATCGGTTACATCTGTTCCATCGATGCCCACCATTTATATGGCATCTTCAGCTCCTCCCGTTAGTGCAGTTAACTCATCATTGGTGGTCAAGTTTGTAATCAATGGGTTGCTGGAGGTCAAAATCCAAGTCAACAACCTGGGTATGGTTTCAATCTACCCAACTATAACCCTTATGGACAAGATCCATTGGGGCAACAAGGCCCTGGTTGGAACCCTAACATCGGTCCTTATCAAAGACCCATGATGTCTTTCAATCCTCAGTTACCTTTTTTTACGAATTTGGAACTACCCAATGTGTCGAAGTTGATGAATGATCCTATACTTCATAATCCATATTGGCCACCTGTTCCAATCAAGATATCTGGTGACTATCCTAAGTTTGAAGGCAAGTCCGGAGAAGACCCCTAGGCACATGTCATGACTTATCACCTTTGGTGTTCATCCAATTCCTGGCTTAACGATTCTATTCATCTCCGTCTTTTCCAAAGGACTCTTACTGGTTCTGCTGCAAAGTGGTACATTGAACTCACTCATGGGACTTTCCAAGATTTTAACTCTCACGTGATGGAATTGCTTACGCATTTTCAGTTACCGATTCGCTATGAAACGGGGATGCATCTTCTTACCTCTCTAAAACAAGACATGGCTACCCACATCTCTGATCATATTCATGAATGGAGAAGGCATCGCCGTTTGATCAAATTCTGGATTCCTGATCAGCTATTGACTTATTGGTTCACTACCTCTTTTGTTGGTCCAATAGCCAGAGATATTGCTATGGGGGCATGCGTTACTGAAGACAAATCCATCGCGCATTCTCATATCTTGATTTGGTATATTCCCAATCTGGCACGCTTTATGACGTCTTACCCGATGCTCTGTGTCCTGGAACTTCTAAAGCTCCGTTGCCACCTTCTGTCGATGGTGTTATTGGTTCCATCGCTCAATATTCTTGAAAGTCTTCCATGACTCATGTGAAGCAGAAATCCACTGTTCCTACTGAAACTGCTTCTCAGTCTTCATCTAATCCTGGGAAAACCTCAAAAGTTAACGTCGTCCAGTCCACCATGGCGGAGAAAACTTCGAAGGGTAAGAAGAAAGGGAAAGGTAAAAATAATTCTGACACGCCAAAGCAAGAACCTCCTAAGACTTCTACCGATGATGGTTCTAAATGCAAACATAAGTATCCTTGTCTTATCTGTGATGAGGATCACTTCACTAAGGACTGTCCTCAATGGTCAGAGGTAAGTTGTTTTCTTAAGGGTACTTCAGGGATTCCTATAATTCTTAAAGAACCTTTTCCTTCCCAGCAAACTCAAATGGTGAACCAGCCTCAATCCTTTTCCTCATCTAGTTCTCAGGTCTTTATGGCTAGGACTATTCTTATTCATGTGTCTACTCGATCGAAATATTATACTCCACCGACCAAGAAATAACCTGAAGTTCCTTCTAGTGTTCCACCGTCCAGTTTTGGCCCTCTTCATATTGAAAGGCCTAGTAATGAGTTCGTCATCCGACCACCTGCTACAGGAATTCTCCTGAAATCTTCCTATAATCCCAATGCTCATGTTGCACAACACTACAGTATTGTCGAAGATCTAGCCCAAGCTCCTTCGGCTATGTCTGCATTGGAGGTTCTCCATATTTGTCCTCCCCAATGGAAGTCATTACTATCTGCCATCCGTGGAATTGATCTAGTCGATTCCAAGTTGATTACTTTCGATCTTGAAAATCATGTGCTGTGTTTGCCTCAGCAGATCACTTTTCTCATCTAGGTTGTTATTAACTCAAAGACCATTCATTGTACTGTTATTGATGAACAATCCTAGACCTGCATCATGTTTGTTGCTTGTTGGAAAGCCATTGATTCTCCATCTTTGATTCAATCTCCAAATACCCTGGAGGCATTTGATGGAAGAAATTCTCGTCCGTTTGGTATTCTCTAGCACTTACCTATCATCTTGGAAGGCAATACGGTCAACATCGAAGTAGAGGTTGTCAACGCCAATCTGACTTACAACCTTCTACTGGGTCGAAGTTGGACATATGCTATGCATGTTGTTGCTTCTTCACTATTCCACATACTCCATTTTACTCATCAAGGGAAAATTGTTACGGTCGATCAGTTGTCGTTCTTTACTTCCTCTTCCTCCGAAGGAAATGTTCCATATGTGGAGCATACCAATATTCCTTATGAGAGTGTGGGTGTTGGGCTCTTTAAAGCTCCTGCCCTCATGGGTGTTTTTTTGCTCCCACCTCCTAATTTCATCTCCGTTAATATGATCTTTATTAACCATGATCCTTGGGTGATTCCTCCTCTCGATTAGGTAGATTCTTAGGGTGATGTTATGTTGTTAAGCCCTATTGAGCTTAACTATGTTGAAATTCTCTCTACTTCGGCTTCTTCTTCTGACTCTACACCTTCGAGTAGATCTCTTGACACATATGTGCAATCCCCTTGGCTTGGAGATATTTCTTCTCCTGATCGTTTGCAAGAAATGTTTCCTTCTGATGAGGCTATTCTTGAAACTTTGTCTTTTGACGATCCTCCTTGGGTTGATAGTCATCATCGTTCCTCGTTTCTTCCTGGCTTTGGGGCAATGACTGTCTGTCTAGATAAATTTTCTTACCATGTTCCTTCTCAATCGCTTCAGATGCCCATCTTAACTCATGAGGTCTTTTCTTAGGGGAATATGGGAAATATCACGCAAACCATGCCTATCAACATCTCTGTTAAACCAGGGATTGTCAAAAATATTCACATTGGAGTAACTTGTTCTCCCAAGGAGATCAATATTTACACTAGTCTCTTTCGAGAGTTTTGTGATGTGTTTACCTGGTTGTATGAAAAAATACCCGGTATAGATCCGAGTATTGTGGTGCATGAGATACCTATGTATCCTGATGTGAAACTAGTTTGTCAACATTTATGTCCCGTGCACGTAAGAAAGGTAGTTTCCATTAAAGGAGAAGTTGAAAACTTCTCAAGGCTAGGTTCATTTATCCTATTCCATTGACAGACTGGGTCTCTAACATTTTCCATGTGACTAAAAAGCAGGTCACTATTCGAGTTTGTGTTGATTATCATGATATAATCACACATGTCCAAAAGATAACTACCCCACTCCTTTTATTGACTAGCTTATTGATGACTGTGCTGGGAGTGAAATATTCTTTTATAGATGGTTTCTCTGGCTATAACCAAATGAACATTTTACTTGTTGATCAGTAGAAGACTGCCTTTATCTGTCCATGGGGTACTTTTGCTTATAAAAAGCTTCCTTTTGATCTAAAGAATGTAAGTGCGACTTTCCAAAGAGCAATGTCCTATACTTTTCATCATATTAGACACATTGTTCAGCCTTATCTGGATGATCTTCCTGCTCACTTAGCTAAAAACGCAGACCATACAAACCACCCCCATAAAAAATTTCTTTGCTATAGACATTATAATATTCATCTCAATTCGCACCAATGTGTCTTTTGGGTTAAGTCCAGTAGAATCCTTGGGTATGTTGTTTCTAGGGAGGGTATTCATCTTGATCCACTCAAGGTTGAAGCTATTTTGAAACTTCCGCCTCCTACTACTTTGCACCAGTTTCATAGTTTGCAAGGGAAGGCTAATTATTGCATCATTTCATCCCTAACTATGACGAGGTCACTAAAGGTTATGCGCGTCTGCTTAAGCGTGAAATTCCATTCATTTGGGATGAAATTTCCCAAAAGTCATTTGAGCAGCTCAAGACCCTTCTTGTTTCTACTCCTTTGTTGTGTCCACCTAACTATCACCGTGATTACTTGCTTTATCTAGCTGCCGTTGATAGTACCATTGGCATGGTTCTAGTACAGGACGATGATGATGGTTCTGAGCATGTCATATATTATCTTATTCACAACCTTCTTGACACCAAGACTCGCTATGCTTATGTTGAGAAGTTGGCCTTGGCAGTCGTTTAGGCTATTCAACGTTTTCGTTATTACATTTTGTTGTGTACCATGACAGTGATTTATGATTGCAACCCGATGACATATATTTTGTCACGTTAATTACTAGGGGGAAAATACTCCAAGTGGATCGTTATCCTCCAAGAGTTTGATTTGGAGTTCACTACTGCCAAATCTAATAAGTCACTAGTTTTTGCTGAGTTGATTTTCTCCTTAGCATTTGCTTTCACTCCCTCTTGGATATAGGGCCGCATTCCGGATGATACACTCTTCTTGATCAGTACCCTCGATCCCTAGTACAATGACATCATCATTTACCTCCAGACATCTTCATTTCACTCTGACTTGTCTAAGGATGCTTAGCGATGCATTCGCCATCATTCTCAGCCATATCATATTATTGGAGACACGTTATACCATGTCGGAGTTGATTCTATTCTCTACCTCTGTTTAACCCTCGAGGAAGTTGAGAAATTCTTAAATAATTGTCACTCTAGTTCCTGTGGCGGTCATATGTCTGGTTATGCCACTGCTCTAAAGATTCTTCGTGCTGGTTATTTTTGGCCATCCATTTTCAAGTATTGCATTCTTGTCGTCTGTTCATGTCATGCGTGTCAAATTTACTAGCGCAAGATGCATGCGTCGTCTTCTCTTTTGCATCTTGTCATTACCGTTCGCCCTTTTGCAAAGTGGGGCATTGATTTTATGACCTGTAACCCTCACTTGGCCAGGGGGCATGGGTATATCATCGTTGCCATTGATTACTTTACGAAATGGGTCGAAGCGATGCCTATATTGACTAATGACGGTAAGGCAGCTACTTAATTTCTATTCAATCATGTGATTGTCAGGTTCGGAGTCCCTCGGGCCATCATCACAGATCATGGCTCTCATTTTTGTAATTACATGATGGCTGAGTTGACAATTCAATTGGTCTTGCATCAAGATAATTCGACACCATATTACCCCCAATCCAATGGCCAATTCGAAGCAATGAGCAAAATTTTGGTCACCATGCTTCAGCGTACCATTGGAATGCATAGATCCAATTGCCATTTGATGTTGTTTTTCACTCTATGGGCCTACCGAACCTCGGTTAACGATGCTATAGGATTTACACCATTTCATCTTGTTTATGATCTGGAAGCTACCCTTCTAATTGAATGTGAAATTCCTTCTCTTAAATTATTTATCGCATTATTGTCGAATATCACTCCGGTGGAGGAGCATCTTCTTTATTTAGAACAACTTGATGAGACTCGTCGACTTGCTTCATTGGTCATTGAGGCATAGAAGAAATGAGTGAAAGCTCACTTCGATCAAATGGTCAACCCACGTTCCTTCATTGAAGGGGATTTAGTCCTATTGTATGATCAAGCTCATGATAAGCTGGGGACAGGCAAATTCAAACCCATGTGCCATGGGCCCTACATTGTAAAACATGTTTTGCAAAAAGGTGCCTATGCGCTGATTGATTATGAAGGCAATCCTTTAGATAAGCCCCGAAATGGGATTTATCTCAAGAAGTATTATGCATGAGTCTTTCGTGAATTTCTATGTACATAACTATTTTTTCATTTGTGTACATGTTTGGCTTGGTGTGTAAGCATTTTTCAGTTATTGTGTCCATTTGATTCTTATGCAGATGTCTGTCGCACCTTATGTTGATTTCGCTGAGGGTTCCTGTCACAGTACTCAGAATCTTTCCTCCGCGGCATGGGTTATCTATGATCCTCACGGTGAGTTGGTAGATCTTCAAGGTGTTTTTCTAGGATGTACTACGAACAATGTTGTTGAATATAGTGTAGTTATTGAGCTATTGACTGAGGCTATTGCCCTCAATATTTGTGTCTTGATCGTAAATCTAGATTCACAACTTGTTGTTCTTCAGCTCAATGGGCGTTATTCTATCAGAAACCCTAAGATTTTAAGGTTGTATTTACGTGTTCGTTTACTAGAAAGGAATTTTGATTTCATTACATATCAACATATTCCTAGAAGACTAAATACATTAACAGATGCATTGGCAAATCATGTGTTAGATAGACATTTGCGACATTTGTAAAAGTAAACATTGAGACATAATAAGTTGATAAAGCAAAACATAGGTATGTATATATATATCATGCGTTGCACATCGTAGTGCTCAAAATATACGTGTTCAGGTTACATCATGAGACAACATGTCTCTCAAAATTGCAGAAAATAAACCTAGGGGTCTAATCTGTGTGATGCTCTCTATAACACACCACTGCTCGGACAACATATCTAAGCAGTCAATGGATCCTATTCGACACCCCTGTTGTGTGTTGCTAGTACTGTCAAGGGATATCCTCAAATCCCACGTAATCTAGGATCCCCTTTGTCAAGCCCTCCAGTTCACAGGCGATCTCATTCTCCACATCTCCACTAGGAGGGGGCATCTCAAATTCCCTCTCAACTCTCTGAGCAATGAGAGACAAACCTACAGGTCTTTCAAGTCCAACATCTGCAAGATTAGAACATAATGATAAGGACATATATATATAGAATAATAATAATAAATTACAAAACTCTTTAAAATAAAAAACATGAGTTTGTTACCTTTATCATCCTAGTGTTCCCCTGGAGGGAGTACTAGGTCTGGATCACCTCTGAAGTTAGTCCCAGAATATGGCCAGTTATCTACAACAACGAGTTGGCGATCTAGCCACTTCAAGAACTCTGGTCTCCACGACATCTATTGACCGCTGCATCCTCGAGGCATCAATATCACCCACCGGGTAATCTATGGCTCTCATGGTGGTGGCCTTGCCATGACAACTTACTATATCTGAAAAATGGGAAGTCATTCCAGGATGAATAGTACAAGGATTGAGCCATACCCAAACTGTTTGGTATCACCTCGTCAGCATTTTGTTAATGGCCTTTTGAGGTTGTCTGATAACGCCTCTTCCCAATTAAATATGGTGGGGTTTAGGCAGTCAGTAGCCAACCGGAGTTGAGTCTTGGTGGCCTCATGCGAGGCCTACGAACCAGTTGCTCTAGTGATGCTGGAAAGGAGGACTTGCAGGGACAAGTCATCTACTATTGCGATCTTTAGTTTGCCCCCCTTGTATGATTTCTAGGCCTCTAGACACATCCTTCCGATGAGCATGTCCATTGTCTCTCCTGTGATCTGAGTACCTGTCATTCGGGGCCTTTCTCCCCTCCATGATAACCCTATTAGGAAGTAGATATCGGCTGCATCAATCTCTAGCTCCTGCCCCTGAATGTTGAATCTCCCTTCATTTGGATCCCATGCTCCAATGAGATATTGGATTAGATCCAATTATGCTCTTAGGCATAGTACCATGAAAAACTTTAGAAGCCTACAATTCCTGAGCACATCCAAACAATTTGGATCCCCCATGGCCAACTCATAATCATTGCTATGTTCCCGCTCTTTCCATTCAATCACCATAATTTTCTCCCTGCAAACACACAAACATTTAATTATAAATGCCATAATTGTGTTTAAAATATCATGAAATTGCTTAAAATATAGAGGATTTGTGTTCTCAGCGCTCGTCACACCTGTTTTTCAAACAGGTGCACCAAACCAGAATCCAAGGTTCGGAAAATTTGGGCTCTTCACAACTGTTTGTTGTACAGTCACGAAGAGCTCGTTTTCCCTCCGTTGGAAAATCTGGCTCTTCATGGTCCCAAGCTGGGAAACCGTGTTGACCACTGCGGACACTCTTGTCAGCAAAAATCCTCTAAATCACCGGTAAAAACTTCAAAAATGAGATACATTCTGTCTAAAAATGTAGGAAAAAGGTGTGGTGCCTACCTATACCGGACGGATTAGCAAACGAGCTTCTGAATCTCCTCCAATCGATCACCGAAATCGCAAGTGCATAAGGGTAAATTTTTTCCACTCCAAGGTAAAAAAAAAAAGTGAGTTGTTTTTTACCAATTGGCCCTTTTATAAGCTCTTTTTTCCAAATTAGGGTTTTAGGTTAGGGTTTTAGGTCTATTTTTTAATATTTTATGCATATTTACGTCAAAAACAAATCTTACACTTGCCTTTTGTGTAGCGACAGGTTCCAAATTCTCTGGTGATGATGATTTACGAGTTGTATTTTATACTTTTTCGGACTCTGTAAAAACACGAAAAAGTCCGTTTTGGAGTCATCTTTAAGCTTTTTTCTGACTCTCGAAACATGAAAAGATTGTTGAGCACTTGTCGCTTTGAACTCATTAAAGGCTTCAAAGTGTCATCTACCTAGTATAAGTCTACCCCTTTTATGGACTGGGATAGATTAGTTTCAAAAAAAGTATATGTTGATCTATCATGTTCAATAGGTTCCCTTGGGTATTGTTTTCTACCTTTTCGGATTCAAGGGACAAATTTACGAAAAGGGACCTTTGGAGTTTTCTTTCCTGTGTCTTTTTCAAACTCTCTAAATATGAAAAAGAGTCTGAGTTTTACCTATGTCGGGCTCGTTAAACCCTGACAACATTGGACTTTTCATCATGATGAGACCGAGCTTCTCCTTCCTAGAGCTCATTAAAATTTACTAGGTTGGATTTGTCCATAGGAAAAACTTACATTACAAGCATATGCTATCCCCTTTAAGCTTGTGTTTCAAAAATAATTGGGGTACTCGCCGAAATGGTGGGGGCAAATTTGGAAGTATTATGTTGGTTGTATTAATTATTACAGCGGTTTGTCACTCTTGAACATCAACACTCTTTCTGCTTTGTGTCGGATTTGGATGTCCTCACTTTATCATCGGCCTTTTGGGTTTTGGGTTATCCATTTTGACTCATTCCATCTGATCCTTGCTACATCATCATGACCTTTGATCCCTTGGTACCAAAATGTTGCCAAACTCCAGAGTCATGTTGCTGATATGTTCAAGAGCTTAATCCTTCTACAGTTTGTATCCTTACACACCTTCCTCAGATTCTCTATCTTATCCACCTCATCTTGTTCCTTTGTCTCATGTCAATGATGTGGGAAACTTTATGGCCCTCCTTTGACCGATCGCTTCCTGTCGACTTTAGCTCATTATCTGGGAAGTTGATCTAGATACTCCTTTCTGGTACCTTGGAGTTTGCATGCCTTAATGGCAATTTATTTGCATTCGACGATAGGCTTTCATTATTGGCCTTCGATCTGGTGATTTCATGGGTGTTCGACTTCAACTAATTATTCACACTTTGTGGACTATACTAGAAGTAACTTGAGAACCATTGACATTACTGGTGGTCTCTCTCACACTTGTTAATGGTTTACATCATTGACCAGTAATCAAGCGATTTTCTAGTATGCTTGACTTCAACACATCTATTCACATATTAGAATTTGTACCATGATCAGGTTGGGATTCAAGACCCTCAACTCAAATTACACAAGTCCAGGTTGCGCGGATTGATTCATGATTGTATACATGACTCTTTTGATTGGATGGTTGTGACCATACCTAAGTCTTTCATATGGTCCTTTTGATTGGATGGTTGCATCCATACCATAGATCATTTATGTTTATCTTCTGGATGGTTGTTCCCATGCCTTATACACATGTATTTCCTTTCACAATGTAGTCATGTATCATAGATATTAGTTGTACTTGCGTTTGCAGGTTCTCCGTGATGGTGTTCTGTTTTAGTTATGGATTCGTAAAGAATTTCACCCCTCCCACTCTCTCGACCTTCATGCTTTAGGGGGCATCTGTTACATGGTAATTTGTCACTGACCCCACATTCCCTAACCCCGGACACTGTCGATCCATGTCATTGACATCTACCTTGTCTAATGTTGCAAATTGTGTGTCAATGTCTTCCTTGTCATCTCAGGAAGAATGCCTCAGTTCACTACTCCTGGAGCAAACCCTTTTTACCTATGTTTTTGGGTCGTCGTGGGACAGCAGTTGTTCCACCTGTGAAGATGGCCAAGATTTCACTATCCCTAGCAAATTCTTCACTCTGTCTTTGTGTTGCACTCGCGACGACCTACTTTTGGCAAGATTTTTAAACAAATAATTGAAGCTTTGAATTGTAATAGCTTCATGGGTGGTCCTCGAGTTGGTTGTTGGATCAGATGAGCTCACCTCTTTCCTTTGGGATGGTTGTTCCACCTTTTGTGCAATCTCTCAAAGGGATAATCTCTTTCTCCCATCCCTTATGGAATCTCCTCCTCCTATAAATACTTCCTCCATGACTGAGATCATCTAGCTTCAGAGTTCAAGAGTTTAATAGTAAAAGTAGATAGTTTTGCTAGAGTGTGGAGGTAGCCTCTTACATAACTTAGCTTGGGTTGGTTTTCAGTGGAGTTGGCTTGATTGAAAGAGTATTCTAGCATTAGCCTTTTGGGTAGGGGAGAGAGTTATTTGTGTTTTCGGAGACAGTTCATGAGTGGATTCTTGGGGAAACATGCTAACAGGATGCTTCAAGGAGACTTATGAAGTCAAGGCTTAGTTGTAAGTTTTACTTCAATTTACATTAATACAAATCTATTGACACCTAATCATCAGGATTAGGTGAATAACTGAAATTGATGTAAATAGATAATAGAGAATATGAATAGTCACTGAGAGATGAAATGAAGAGTCTCTCCCTCATGTATATAATAATGACCAACCTAAATGAAAATCAACGAATTGTTTTTGAGGAGTTACCTCCTGGTCTGACATGGTATCAGAGCCAGCACCATTTTTGGCTTCCCTCTACTTTGTAACTCCCTATTCTGCCTATGGTATTCTAAATCCTATGCAGACTGGCTAGCCTAGCAGCTCTGCCTGGCAGCTTTGACGCTTCCACTGGCCTGAATGAATCATTATTCCCCTGTGACTCACTATTATTCTCTGCTACGCTGCTCCTGTTGCTGCTCCACCTGTATGCAAAATGCTCAGCCTTTCTGTGCTTGAAGTTGATGTTGAGCTTGAAGATGGCCTTTAGAACTTTTAGCTCCATCCACAACATATGAATCTGCTCCCACTCCCACTCTCAATTTTTTACATTTCACTCTTTCCGCCATCTCCAAGCTCTAAATTATGATGCTCCAAACTGTTGTTTTTCTCGGCCTTTTGTAGTGCGCTCAACAACATTCATCTCTAGGAATCTGTTCCCCGCCTGTGTCGAGAGGTCCTTCGAAACAGCCGTAGATTGCAAGGATTGACATCGCAGAGAATTGAACCTAAAATCTCTGTGTTTTCTGTGAAACACATATGAGGACTTGAGCAAGATTGGGACCGATACATTCAATCAAGTGCTCAGGGAAGGAAGCAGTTGATGTGAGCTCATTCAAGTAAGACCAACGGTGGTGGTGCTGCTGCTGGTGGCGACGGCGGTAGTGGTGGGGGCAGTGGTTATTAGTGTGGTGACTTCACCCAAGATTTCCCTAACCATGAAGGTTAGGCATATTGGAAGCCTGTCATTCCTCTCTTCTAGTTCTATTTCAGCGTTTTGAATGTTGTGCTCGCTGCAGTGACTCACACCTTCAACAAGATTTTGTGGTTTGTGGCTATAATCCTGCTCCAGTTATTGCTTATTTAATGGCTTTTGTTGTTGTAAGCCTGCTCCATATATGCATCAAACTTGCACAAAGATAAGGGAGGTTAGCGGCAATCGTTATTCCTGCTCCATCATTCTCAAAGTTGGTTCAATCCTTCACATTCAATGTTCATATTCACAATTGGTTTATGGCTCTTGGATGTTCATTGGCAATGTAATCTCTACAATTTTCTCCAATGTTGAGATCATCTTCACCCTTGCTCACTCAGTTCTATTGTGAATTTTGAAAGTGGTAATTAGTCTCCTACACCTTCACTATAATCCTACATTCTAGGTCACCGCCACTCCTACTAATTTTTCCATTGTTGTTTCCCTCGCCCCAGTTAATATCTCTGATATATTATCCCTCATTTTCAAAGTTAAACAAAATTTTCCACCAGAAATACAATTTTTTACAGTATATTTCCAAAAGTTTTTTTGTTACAGTACACAGATGCATTCAATCATATCTATTGTGGGAATAGTTCTCACTGGAAAGGAAAACTATCCTGAGTGGTCCCAGATGATAAAACACACCCTCATTTTCAATGAGTTATGGAAAGGAGTATGTGTTGGAGATGGAGACAAAGAGCCAGAACAACCTACCTCACACAAAGAGTTCGCCATTTGGGAAAATAAGAACAGAAAAGCCTATGCATTAATTGCAGCATCTGTAAGTGAAGAGGTGAGTCATCATATTTCACCATTTTCAACTGCTTTCAAAGCATTACAAAAGCTGAAAGAACTCTATGACTCACATTTTGCACTTGAAGTTGTTCAACTCATGATTAAACTCTTCACTCTTGAATTACAAAATAATGATCCTCTTTCTCTTGCATCCGAAGTAAAATCTATAATGCATGATATCAAAGCCACTAAGGTTGAATTGGATATTCCTCTTATCACTTTTCTCAAGGCACTTTATCCTACTTCCTCCAATTATCTTGAGTCATTGCAAGCAAATGGAAATCTCAAAGATATTACCTTTGACTCTCTTGTGAAAAAAATTGATGAAAGAGAGAAAGCTTTTGGAAAGAAGACAACCCCTGAATCTTCTGAAGAGGTTGTCTGCCTTGCTCATAAAGAAAAGAATCTTGCCCAAGATTCTTCCAGAGGAAGAGGTGGTTGAAGAGGAAGAGGAATATATTTCAGAGGTGGGGGGGCAGACACTCTCAAGGAGAAAAGTTAGATTTGCATTGCATACGCTGCAAAAGAAATGGATCACATGACGCCTCTACATGCAAGTTACCTTGGGACAAAATTGAGCAGCAAAGAAACCAACCCAAAGGTAAAACTAATGACACAAACAAAGGTAAAGCACCTAAATCCACTCATTATGTTGTGGCACAATATAATATTGCAGTAAATGAAGACTTATTTAATGCTTCACTTGCTTCTTGGAAAAATGATTGGTTACTTGATTCAGGAGAAACTTGCCACATGACTCATAGAAAATATTTTTTTGAAGAATTGACTAACAATGTTGATGGAGCAGTATACTTTGCAGACCAATCAAAACTCAAGCCATCAGGGCTTGGCACAATCAAGCTCAAATTTCCTAGTCTTCCAAACTTTCTTCTGCATCATGTTCTATATCTCCCACAACTAAAGAGAAACTTGCTATCCTTGGTCAACATCTACCAACAAGGTCACTCCATTCATATGTTTGATGGCAAGCTTGAGGTGAGAAAAGCATATGACCACTCACTTGTCATGAAGGGGATAGAAGAAGAAAGGCTTCTCAAGCTGCAGGGTACCTCTGCTCGTGTGCAACATTTCTCATACAACTCTCATTATGAAGAAGGTACACTTCCATCAAGTTTATTATGGCATGCTAGATTTGGAAATTTGAACTATGATAGCCTCCACTTGTTGAAGAAAAATGGTGTCGCTGGTTTGCCTACAATTCCTAGGAAACTTAAGCAATGTGATGCTTGTATTCTAGGAAAGCATAGCAAACAGTGCTTTCATGATTCACATTCAAGAGCACATAGAAAACTTGAACTCAGTCATTCAAATTTATGTGGTCCAATGCCTGTTCCTTCTACAAATGGAAATAAATATATGATGACATTTATTGATGACTACACCAGAATGTGTTGGGTTTATTTATTGAAGAACAAATCTGATGCTTTTCAAACATTCAAGAACTTTCATACATGGATTGAAAATGATGCACAATCTCATATTGGTTCTATTCGAACTGATAATGGAAAAGAATACACTTCATATGAATTTGAAAACTATCTTTGCCAACATGGGATCAAACATCAAAAAATTGTGCCTTATAATCCCCAACAGAACGGTGTAACTGAAAGAATGAATGGGACAATCTTAAATATGGTGCACTCCATGATGTTTTTCAAAATTGTAAAATTGATGTTTTGGGCTAATGCAGTTCTATGTGATGTATATATAAAGAATATATGTCCATCTAATGCTATCAGAAACAAGATTTCCTATGAAATGTGGTATGGGCACATTCCTTCGGTAAAGCATCTCAGGGTCTTTGGTTCCACCTATTATGCCTTGATACCAAAAGTACATAGAAACAAACTTGGTGCAAGAAGTTGTAAGTGCATCTTCCTGGGTTATTCAAACACCTCCAAAGCATACGATCTCTATGATGAAGTCAATAAAAAGTTTGTTGTATCTAGAGATGCAATCTTTCTTGAAACATCCAAAACTGACAATGTTGTTGAGCGGCAACTTGATCACTTGGATAGATTCACAAATGCAAAATAATTTCAAGAATTTGAAAATCAGATTCCACATCTTGAAGGGGGGATTCCTATACTAGATCAACATGTGGAATCTTCTTCTGAAGCACTCTCTCCTCCACATGAAACTCCAACAACGGATGATGCTTTAAGTGATGTGATTGATAGAATTGGGAGACTCAATCTTGATTCAGTCCCAACTCAATCAATGGAGTAGCCTAGACCATCTGAGAAAGGTCCCCCAAAGTGGCTAACAAAGACACTTGAAAGTGTTCATCCTGATGAGGTTGGAAAGACAGGAACTAGGAATTCAAACCGACAAAATGGAGGTGATGTAGATGACTCTGATTCACCTATTGATATGGATGTTTCTTATGATTGTGAATTGAATTTTTCTACAGATTTCTAACCAACGTCCTTCAAAGAAGTTTCTTCTCATGATGAATGGAAAGAAGTGATGCAAAAAGAGTATGATGCCCTGATAAAGAATGGCACTCGGAAGCTGGTTGATCCTCCATTAGGAACCAAACCAATTGGCTGCAAGTGGGTATACAAGAACAAGTATAAAGAAAATGGCTAACTTGACAAGCACAAAGCCAGGCTTGTGGAAAAAGGTTTTGCATAGAAGGAAGGGGTTTATTATGAGGATACTTTTTCCCCCATAGAAAAATGGGCTACCGTCTGGACACTCTTTGCCCTAGCAACACAAAATGGTTGGAAAGTCCATCAAATGGATGTAAAAAGTTCTTTCTTGAATGGAGATCTAAAAGAGAATTTTTTTATGTCCCAACCTAAAGGATTTGCTGTGAAAGGACATGAATATAAAGTATGAAAACTTGTGAAATACTTGTATGGCCTCCAACAAGCACTGCAAGCCTAGTATGAAAAACTAACTGAGCATCTTCTGAAACTCAATTTCAAACATTATGATCTTGATGATGCAACTTTATTTGTCAAGAAAGTTGGCAAAACAGTTGTATATCTTGTGGTATATGTAGATGATCTTTTGATGATAGGGAACAATGAAAGCTACATTGCATCCATAAAGAAGGAATTGAAGAAAGGTCTTCAAATGACTGATTTGGGCTATGTTCATTACTATCTTGGTATTGAAGTAACTTAACATCCGAAGTCCATATTCCTTTCTCAAAAGAAGTACATTAGAGATCTGTTGAATAGGTTTGGCATGACGGAATGCAATCCTCTTACTACTCCAATGAAACAAAACTTAAAGCTCACATCCATTTAAGGAAAAGAATTTGAGGATGCAACAAAGTATAGACAACTTGTAGGAAGTCTCAACTACCTAACTACTATCAGACCAGACATTTCATTTGCTGTTGGAATCATCTCCAAGTTTATGCAAAAGCCTTGTGAGGGACATTGGTCTACTGCAAAAAGAGTTCTAAGGTACTTGAAGGGAACTCAAGACTTTGGAATCAAGTATGCATAGGTGGACGACTTCAACTTGATTGAATACTCTAATTCAGACTTCGATGGAGACAAAGAAACTAGGGTATCTACTTCAGGTTACGTTATGAGTCTTGGATCAGGAGTTGTCTCCTGGAGATAACACAAAAAATCAGTTCCAGTAGATTCCACAATATAGGAAAAATATGTGGCAACAGCTGAGGCAACAAAAGAAATTGTGTGGCTCAGAAAAATTCTTGAAGATTTGCAGGTAAAACAAGTACAATCGACTCCACTCATGATTGACAATACCTCGGCAATAAAATTGTCCAAGAACCCAAAGTTCCATGATCGAACGAAGCACATCAGTACTAAATATCATCTGATTCGACATCATGTTGAGGCCAAAACAATCCATCTCAGCCATTGTTCCACTAATGAGCAAATTGCAGACATCTTCACCAAAGCACTTGGAAGAGAAAATCTTGAAAGATTCAGAACTATGCTTGGACTCACCAACATCCCTTCATATTAAGGGAGGGAATGTTGACACCTAATCATTGGGATTGGGTGAATAACTGAAATTGATGTAAATAAATAATAGAGAATATGAATAGTCACCAGGAGATGAAATGAACAATCTCTCCCTCATGTATATAATAAAGACCAACCTGAATGGAAATCAATGAATTGTTTTTGAGGAGTTACCTCCTGGTCTGACAAAATCAATAGCTTATTTCCTATATATTATGTCAAATTGCGTATTGATAGCTTGAAGCTCCTTGACTCTTTAAGTAGATAATTTTGGTCATACTCTATTATGTTCGTGGTTGTGCTCTATATGTTGTTTTCAAGTATAAGTGATTAGAAGAACGAGAGCTAGAGAAACACAACAGGGACTTCATTGAACAACAATTTGAAGATAGGCCTTCATAACACCAACTTTTTAAGGAAATTTGCTTGGGTATTTTTTTTTTGTGACTAGACCCACTCTAGGGCTAGAGGGGTTGCCTCTGTCTACATAGGGAACTTTCCTATGTCACAGTGCAGGATCAGAATGATTGTAGTTGGAGCAGAGAAAACAATGAGGAAAAAGTTTACAAGAGATCAAGGTCCCATCAACAAGAGTCCATAAAGAGTTTTTGATCCTTGGTATTCTAATGCTAGAGCATCGAATAAAGGGTAACATGTGAGAGAAAATATCAGGATGATGAAAATGATGACAGTGATGCAAAGTGAGTAGTAGTTACATGTATGAAGAATTGTAATAGAAGAATGGTTGGTGAACCATGTATGGGAAGGAGTTCCCTAGAGAATCGGTGGATACAACGACTGAAAAGCCACATATTCCAGTGCATGGTGATTCTTTTATAAGGATTTCAACTTATATTTATGTTTACATGTTCAAAATGAAGAAGAAAGGATTGAGAAGGAAGAAGGCCAATGATGGGGAAAAGCAAAATTGAAAAGAGAGGACAATAAGGGAAAATATGAAGAAATGCTTCATTTAGTATTTATTACTCATGAAAGGGATATCATTCCTTATTGTAATGTTGAATGAATAATATGATGAAAAATGGGATAATGTAAACCAAATCTAGAAGTCTACGTAGGAATGAGATATGGAGAAATATGATTGAAGGTAGAGATGCATATTTTTTAGAGAATCATGGAGATAGTGTGGAAAGCTCATAGGAGATAGTTACAAAGATATTATTGGAGATAGTTAAGAAAATAGCTATAACTAATTAGCTCATTATGATGCATTTTTTATGGTAACCTATATAAAAGGGACCATTTGTACACTAAATGTAACATAAGCGATAATGATTTAACTAATATAATTTCCCCAAAATGGGGGGGGAGGGGGGGAATTGGAGTATTCTCTCAGTGCCCTTGTTTTGTAATATGTGGGTTTCTGTTTCTACATGAATGATCGAAGGATTTCATAATTATTTGATTATAATTTTCTTAGAAAATATTTAATATCTTTATTGTTTCAATATTTTATTATGAAATATAAATTTTTGTATTCTCTATTCTTACTATTAGATGTATTTTGTGTTTCGTTTATGGAATCTGACCATATAATTTTTGGTGACAATGTGATTTTTCCTTATTTAAAATGCACAAATGATTCATTATTTTGAAAATTCTCAGGAGTACTCAGATTGTACAAATTACACAACTCAAACTTATGATTTCAGGAAATATATGCCAACAACTATAAAATATACTTAAAAAAATTTGAAACTGTCTCGTAATTACACTATAGTAATATTTTCTCTTAATATATTATTAAATTAAATTTTTATGTCAAACATTTATTGATAACCTAATTTCATTACATTTTCATGTTAAATTCATAATCATAATAATGGTGGAATAGATTGCATTAAAAAAGAAAATTCTCATAATTAATATCATAGAAATAAAAATAGACTTTGGTTGTGGTTACGAAAAGGTGTGTAAGATAGATAAATTATTATTACCATTTAATTATAAGCTGGTGGATATTATAGCACATAATAATTATGAGAAATTAAAATTAACTATGAGAAATACATAATTATTATCCACTACAATAATAATAATAAATTCATAATTCTTAGTAATACATTTTTCACTTATTAATCTTTTAGTTTTTGTAATACCATGTAATTAGGAGGTTACATTGAAATTCGTTTACCCTCAAATATAGTTTTTTCATAGTATGAAGTAACTCATTTTAAAGTAAACTTTATAGAAACTAAAGAATCTTAATGCTTTAAAAGAAATAATAACAAATATTTTTTTTAGTAATATTAACCATTTATTTTTGAGTAGTTTTTAAGTGTGAAAGTAAGCATGGTAGACATCTCATTATTACATTCTATTATTACCGTTTACAATTTTCATAGTGAGTTATAATTATTTAAAGAGTAGTGTAAAGAGGTCACAAATTTGCTTAAAAAATAATCGAAATCGCAGTATGAGTTTTGCCAAAATATGGTAGAAATTTTGGGAAATATGGCTTACAATTGTCAAACTTAAGGATTTTGGGTACCCCTCAACAAGTGGTTGGATACTAGAAAATTCCTCAAGGTATTGGAGAAGAAACTTTGAGGAACCCAAGCCTGTTTTGGGCATAGTGATCTCTTGAACGGTTTTGGCGAGATTGTGGTAGCTTGAGGGTGGAGGTGTTTTAATCTCTGAGGAGCCCTGGTTCTTTATGTTCTGGTTTGCTTATGTGATCCCTTGACTAGTTTTGTTGAGATCGCAATACCCTGAGGGTGGAGGTGGTTTAATCTCCAGGAAGCCCAGATTGTTTATGTTTTGGGTTGCTTATTTGATCCCTTGACCAGTTTTGGCAATATCACGATGACATGGGGGTGAAGGTGGTTTAAACTACAAAAATCCCTATTTTTTATGTCTTGAGATCCCACATTCATGCTTGGAATATGGCACATGTGATTTGTTGAAAGAAATATTTGGTTCATCACAATCATAGTCAGGTGGTATGTGGAAGTCCCTAACTTAGTTGACTTTTGCATAAATTATTAAGAGCTATTTTCCTATGGTAATCTATGAGCACTTGTACTTGTTATTATGATTATTTTATGGTTGTTCTATCATGGTTAACATTCTGGTTAATTATTGGTTATAAGCATGGATTTATAATGTGCTCTAGTTATGTCTTGTTAATGATAAGTATTTGAATGTTTGATGAATGCATGGGATAAAAAATGTTATTGCAACTATTATGAGAGGGAATTAGACCTTATTTACAGTTCTTAGATAAGTTCCAGACTCCTTTAATCAAATATGCATTCATGACCTGTAGATTACATGTTTACCATGTGTTTGACGAAATGGTTGTCATGGTTATGCCTGGTTAGGTCAAGTTCTTGTTCAATTTATCTATGAAGGGATTTGTCCTGATGTTATATATCATTCTAGAAAGTATCGTTGAGTTCTAGGCAGTGGTTTGGAGGCTATCCTTAAGTGGTGGCTCAAAATATGGGACCGCACCCTCTGAATTGGAAGTTCTAAGCTGTAACTGCACCATTGCAGGCCTATGCATGTGGTTGTAGGGTCATAACCACACTCTTGAAGGCTTGTGCATGTAGTTGTGGGATAAATACACTGAAAAAGTAGTCTAGCTTAGGGTTTGGGCACTGGGAGTGGGTTTTTAGCTCCTAGCTATCCTGTAGCTCCTAAGGAAGGTTAATAAAGTTTCAATTTGTTGACTCCACTTCTTTAACTAAATTTAGGAGATCGGGTCATGTCATAGTAACCCTCATCTCATATTTACCCTGGCAATCCAATTAAAGTGGGTAAATGTGGGAGGAGTCATTTATAAGAGCATCCTTGATACCTATTTTTCCCTTAGACTCCTTAAAAGTTAGATGTCTTAATTCCTCCAAGTCATTGTCTTCTGGCTGTTTTTTTATTTTGTCACTACATGAAACAACTTTATGAAATCCATATTCCTAAAGATGTCAACAATATGCATAACCATTGAAATAAACAATCTGTTGTCTACTGGGGAACAATACCCTTTTTATTGCCTTCAAAGCCTCTATTATATTTTCAGCTTCATCTGAGAAGGACAAATCACTACAAAACTACTAGTGCTTCCAAATTACTTGTCTACCTTTTCACCTCTTCTTTTAAATACCAAGCTTGTAGAAATGTTCCTATAGTGTGAATGAATTGATGCATCTACACTGCAATAGGAAGTCCATTTTTTTCCAATCAATGGTGCAAGTTTGAACACGCTTTTATGGACTGGTATAGCCTTAATATGAAATAATTGTATCTAAATTATTCTCTAGTATAGTGAATCAAAATAACATAACGAACTTGAATTATTCCCAGTTTTGAAGTCAGTTGGAGTGAGTTCCCCACCATCGCGTAGGGGTTGCTTGTAGAGCAACATCTAGTAAAGGAATTCTTTGGGTTGCTTCAATATTTGAATCAATTTCTTTAATAAATTTAGAAATACATCCAATACCATTTAAAGTAGGATAATCCCTTACCTCATTTCCAATCCAGTGGGCACAACAAAAAGTTTCACAACGTCTTGAGTGTAGCTCGTGGTCTCCTTGTTGTCAATCATTCAACACAATGTTTGAACTTACTTCTATGTATGGTTTATATAATGTTCTATTTTTCTAGCAGTGAGCTAATATAACTGATCTAATAGATTAGGTTCCTCAACATCATCTACAGGATCTATAAACCTCGAATCTTGACAAGGATCTAACAGTTGTGTTAGACTCCATCTCACGTCAGAGATTGATTCTTCTTCAAAACCCTGTTTTGAAGAAGAAATCATAATGTATTGTTTTAAATTATGTAATTTGTGCTCCAGCTCTTCAAAAATCAGCAGCAACTTCAAGCTCCTATTCCTGCACAAGCACAATTTGAAACATTATCAGCAACCAAAGTCTGGCAATTTATTTCTGTATATTATGCTGCCCTTCTTGTTGTTATCCTCTTTTGGAGGCCTTCATTAAATCCAGTTCAACTTCTCACAGTGCTGCAAAGGCCTTTGTTTTGAAGCGCCTTGATTACACTTTGCTCTGAGAAATAACGAAAGTATTGTTTCTGGTGGTTCTTCATCCTATCAAGATGAGATCTTAGATACCATGGTCAACATAATATATCCGAGTTTGTTGGAAACCACAGCAAAGGTGATGACCGAATTGAAACTGTAAACATTTCATGTAATGTTGTTGGGTCGGCTTCTTGGGTTCCAAATCTGACGTGCAGCAAAAAGGATAAGGGTGAAATTATGGTAGAAATAGTAGTTGAAACAGATGAAGTGAAACAACATGGCGATGCATAGAAAATTGTCCTTGATGCATGCTTACCTTTTATAGATTTACTAGACGACAGTTGATGCTAACGTTATTTGTTTCAGTTCGATAACAGAGCATCTGGTAAGATTATTCCCCTTTGCAGGTGGAGATCATGTTATATATGGGCCATGGTTGGGAAGGGTTGAAGATGTGGTCCAAAATGTAACAGTCCAGTTTGATGACAACGCAAAGTGCAAGATAAAGAAGGTTGATCCCGGAAGTCTAATCCCTATATGTCATAATCTAATAGAAGATGAGGACTATCCTTATTATCCAGGCAGTACATCTGCAGTTTTCAGGGATGCTCAATGGTTGCAAGGAACACACAATGCATGGTGTTCAGACTCTTGAAACAATAAAAAGCTTCTCAGAAAGTTTGGGGCTTCGTCTGGATGGAGAGTTTGCAGTACACACAAACATTTCAAGGACATCTGCTATGAACATAGAATGTAAAGTTAGCCCTGCAAAGATGGAAGCTTGGAAGATGTAGCAGGATAATGGCCTTTCCATGTCCGAGATTGCTAACTTACCTGAGAGACCTGTTCCAATCAAAGAATCCACAGTGTGGACTATATTCTTGAAGTTGCAAGGGTGGGATTTGAAGTGAATTGAGACACCTGTCGTGACATTTTGGGGAGGACCTCCTTTGCAGCCAAACCTACCTGCAACACCAACACAATTGCGCTGGAATCCTTTCAACATACGAAAACAAATTTCATTGATGGATTGTTCACTATAAGTCGAGCTGGTTTCAGGCATGGGAGTGAGGTCTTGGACAGCACATCTGAATTAAAGCTCAAAGACGGCCATGGCCTCAAAATCAAGATCATCCGCAGGATCACGACCAATATCTAATGATTTTGATGTAGAGGATGGTAAAGTGGAGAAAGATGTTGAAAGGGCTGTCCGGGAACACGGGTTCATAAAAGTGCGGAACCAGGCCCTTATTTCTGGATTGGCATATTGTCTTTCTTCATGCAGCATGATCCTGCTTAATAAAGTTGTTCTCTCAGGTTATAATTTAGATGCAGGGATATCTCTAATGTTTTACCAGAGCCTTGTGTCTGTGGCAGTTGTGTATGCCCTCACCTTGTTTGGAATAATTACAACGGAACCATTCACTTGGAACCTTGTACGAGTATGGATTCCTGTGAATATCATTTTTGTTGGAATGCTCGTTACGAGTAATTTCAGTTTGAAATATATAAATATTGCAAGGTTGACAATTTTGAAGAATGTTACAAATATCATAACAGCTCTAGGAGAGATATATCTTTTCAAGAAGCATCAGAACAACAAAGTTTGGGCTGCTCTCATTTTCATGGTGATACCTGCTATTAGTGGAGGAATTACAGATCTCTCTTTTCATGTGGTGGGTTATGCTTGGCAAATTGCGAATTGTTTCCTGACAGCAGCATATTCGCTAACACTGCGCAGAGTTATGGATGTGGCAAAGCAACAAACAAAATCAGGAAATTTGAATGAATTCTCAATGGTGTTGCTGAACAATTTACTTTCACATGTTCAGAGGATTATAGCTTATGTGAAGAGTCTCAACAGGCACCTACTTTAGACACAGAAAATGTGAATCTAATGTCTTTAGGCATGGTCTCAGTAGAATCATCATAGAATTTAATTACCTCCGAAGCATCTCCACAACAATCAGGGATGCAGGTGTGGTGCATATTCTGGGTAATACTGTAGTAAGCGCAAGAAGGGAATCTAGCTTGCTGAAGAAAATTTCCATAGATTATATCTACGCTTTCCTTCAGAGGATATGCATGGAAAATAATGTCATTTTTAAAGTTCCTCATGAGAGCCTCCTAAATCAACGTGCACATATGATGAGTTTCAGTAATGGGGAGCCTGCGACAGACAGGATTTTGCTCCATGATTTCCGCCAAAGATTGTTGGGATTCTTTGGAGATTTTGTGGGATCGAGGGCGATGTGGCGCTTAGAAGGTGGAGCTTTTGAATGCAGCCATGTAAAATGCTCTCAGTTTAGTTGTCACCATAAGCCAAATCGGTGGAATATTAGTTTGAAGGTCGTTGTATTGGCAAATGTAACGTGGCAAATCGAACTTAAGTCCAGATTATCTATTATAGCCACAAATGCGATTTGGTTTCATCTCTTAAATGATAGATCTGCGCTCCAATTTTGGCCAATCATCAGCAGATTTAGAGCAGATTTAGAGGAAGAGGGACGCTACATTATTTTAGGATGATGTAACTCTCCTTTCTAATTTTAATAATTGTAGTGGAAATAGCGCAGAGGTCTTGGGGTTGATTGGTTTTCCCCAACTGTATTTTGTTTCATATTTTTGTGATGTTAGTTAAAACAGCGCCCCTGTTTTGGGCAGCAGTTTTATTTTTATTGTATAAAAAATGTCATTTGTAAGGAGTTAGTAGGAGGGGAGAGTTTCTGAGTGCTGAGTGCTGGAACAGAGCTTTCATTGTACAGTTTTTGGCAGAGAATTTAATGGAATTTCACAGCTCTATTTGCTGAGATTCATGTGGTATGTTGATTTAGCATAAGTTTTCCCTTTGTCTCCTATGTAAATTGTTATGTTTCATTCACCTCATGATCCTATCTAATTGAGCAAATGAAGTGTTTAGGTAGGAATTCATAGTATTGTATGCTCCTCCTATAAATTTTCTCATATTCAATGTTTTCTCCTGTTTAAGGAGGATTCAAAGTATTATTTGCCCTCCTTAGCTCCTCATCAGTCTTGCCATCCCATATTAAATCAAGATTTGGTGTTAAATTACTTGCCTACCTTGCCTCAGTTAATAATCTGTGTAGTCATTATATTTCTCTGTTCAAGTTGTGATTTTGCCCATGCAGCCCAGAAAAGCCCCATCCTTTAATTAAAAACCCCAAGCAAACCTTCCTATATCAATTTACTAGCCTAAGATCTTTATTCCTAATTGGGTCAGCTCATCCTATTGAAAGATCTACCGAATCTGACCCGAGAGAGCCTTCTCATACCTCGTAGGGCTAGCTACGAGGTGAAATGGTTTGATGTAGCCTTGAGAGTTTGTCTATCTCAGCCTAGGTGAATTCCAAGCACTAACATATTGGCGACCATACTGGGGAAAACAAATTTGTAATTTGCTCATTGACGTGTTATTTCATAAGTCTTAGACGGGAAGTTACCATGTTACTTCTCATCTAATCAGAAAAAGAAAATTATTAGAAAAAGTGTTCCATACTCTTGGATAAAAGGAGGCCTCTTTTTCAATGGACCTGATCTGATTATTCGTAGGTGTGTCAGAGAGGACGAGATATGAAATCTTGAGAGCTTGCCACGATGAACCCTATGGAGGACACTTTGTAGACAAGTGAACAACCTATAAAATCCTTCTCTCATGTTCCTATTGGCTAAGTCCTTTTAAACATGCAAAGGAGTATGTTCGTAAATGTGATAGTGGCCAAAGAATAGGGCGACCTATTCAAGTAGATGAAATGCCTTTGCAACCACAAGTTCTCATAGAACCATTCGAGAGGTGGGCTCTTGACTTTGTAGACCCCATCAATCCTATGTCCAAAGGTAAGAAGTATATTTTAGTGTACTAACTATGTTACGAAGTGGGTGGAAGCGAGAGCAGTGGCTAGAGCAACGAAGAGAGTAGTGGTATATTTTCTATTTTCTGATATTTTTGTAAGATTTGGGGCACCAAGGGAAATTGTTACTGATCAAGGCATCCAGTTTGTATCTAAGCTTGTGCAGGGAATTGTGAAAGAATACCAGATCACTCATTATAAGTCCATTCCCTACCATCCACAGCCAATGGGCAGGTGGAATCAATAAGTAAGGTGTTGGAGACAATCATGACTAAGACAATGCAACTACATAAAAAAGATTGGTCTGATCGACTTCTGGAGGCCTTATGGGCCTACTAAATCACATGGAGAAACATTACCAGCTTCTCTCCATATGAGTTGGTGTATGGAAAACAAGTTCTATTGCCAATTGAATTTTAGATTAGAGCTTTTAAGATGGCAATAGATTTGGGCATAGATTTCACTTAGGCACAACAACAGAGGATCCTACAACTCAACGAATTAGATGAGATTAGGAAAGGTTATTTTCAACATATTGATCTTATCCAACAACAAAGGGCTAAATGGCATGACAGATACATTAATATGAAGTAGTTTAAGGAAGGATACTGGGCATTGTTATTCGATTCAAAATTCAAGAATTTTAAAGGAAAATTTAACACACACTGGCTTGGTCCTTATGAGATCGAGAAAGTATTTGATAATGGATTTGTTTGAGTCAAAACAATAGATGATGAAAATGTCACCTTCTTGTTGAATGGGAATAGACTCAAGTTATATTAGAGGCTCCAGTCTAAGGAGGAATTTTTGGAGGAGATTGTGAAGAATAAAGAGTTAGAAATGGTAGGAAAGGGGCATATCTCTTTCACTACCTCTTCTTAATTTTCTTCCATAATAATTGAGCTTACTTTGTTCCTTCTCGTGCTCAATAAACCATGATAAAAGTGCCTATTGGATACAATTTTATTCCTTTTCCGGCTTCAGTAGACTATTTACGAAAAAGGAACCCAATTGGAGTTTTCTTTTTCAATATTTCAGACTCTCTAAAATTGAAATTTGGCGAGCACGAATTGCCTTGGGCTCATTAAAATCAAAGGACAGTAGATCCCTCAGGATCCCCAAGTAAATTATGTTCATATATTTATAAATATTTGATTTTCTTGCATTAGAATGATGTGGGATTCTCTAAGGCCCTCCTTCCAACAGTCTTGGCCTATCGACATTAGCACATTATTTGGGTTTGAGATCAGATATATGTGATGCCTTGAAGCTTGTATACATCAATGACAAGCTATCTCACCCGCAGCAATGGAGATTTATTAAGGCTCCTTGACTGCTGGATCTTGCAGGGGGTTCGACAACAACTTATCTATTCACACATGCTAGATGCATCGATTGTACCTTGGTGCTCACTTTCATTATTAGTGATGAACATCGTGTTGTTCAATAATTGATCTTAATGATTGGCAATCCAATGAGATCACTGCACATTTGACTTCGACGCCTTTATTCAAGTAGCAGTGGACTATACAAGGATAGGTAAAGATGGAGTTAAAATTTTTTCTTGTCGATAGATCAAGGCCAGTTAGCAATAAATGAGACAACAACTTATAACAACAAAAATTGAAGTAAATTTGCATTATCATTTTGATAGAAATATAGTGGGATTCCTTCATAGGCATTTTTATTTCCTACAGAAGTCATGAATTCCTATAGAAGGATTTCTTGCAGAAGAATTTCCTACAACAGAGTATTGGTTTATGTACTCCTTATATTATTCAAATATTTCCAGTAGAACATCTCTTCAAGGATCTTACAAGCATTAATTTGATTACCAGAGTCTTCAAAGATAATCAAAACCATGAGATTTTATGATCCTGCATGTTATATGGGTTTTCAAAGTGGCTTATCATTTTAAAGCAAGTGCGGTCATCATCTACAGGTACCTCACCATTGAAAGGTAAGTTGAGAAGGTATGTTTGATGCCAAGTACTTGAGGTAAAAGGTAATGGTACAAGTTTTTTTTAAAACTTGAATTATTATGAGTCACAATCTTCCTTCCTTAATAAGGCAACTTTGAGCCATTTTATGTCATGACATGAGTTTGCATTCTCGATAATTACCTTGATGTGTACTATGGTAATTTATCCAATGCAAATTCTGTAGAACTAATCATGATTGTAATCATGATCACGTCATGTGTCATGCGATCTCGCCTTATTACAACATTCCTTTCTTATTTGAGCCATTTTCATTTTTATCGATCTTGAAATACCCTGCATAGCCTTGAAGGACGTTGAAAGGACGAATCAAACTCTACTATGAGTTTCTATCAAACATGCGGTCAACCGTCCGGTTTGGACCACAGGGTCTGACATTGTTGGATGTGTATCCACAGAGAAAGAAGAGATTGGAAAAGGCGGGGTGGATTTTGTTTTTTCAAAAGTTCGAAGGGCATAATTCTGAAGTGACCAGGTCCTTTTCCCTTAATTTGAATGGAGATCAGGTGCAGGTGGGAAAAATAAAGTTTAAATTTACTGAAGAATTGGTGGATCAAGCTTGTGAGATTCCGTGGGAAGGAGAACATTGGTTCAAAAACCAACGATTTAACAAGGAAATATGTGGACCTTTCCTAAGGAAGGAGCATTCAAATCCATACTGGGGCAAATGGATTCCACAAGGCTACCTTCGAAGTAAGTACCAGTATCTTCTTTTTCTCCTGTAGAAATATATTACCTATGAGGGTCGATTTGGATTGGCTTTTCTTTTTCATATTCGGTTCCATAGTCATTTTCGAGATAAACCCCTAAACCTACCATATTACTTGAGGATTCCTTTGTTGAAAATGGCCACTTCTGCTCAGGAGAGGGCGAAATACATAGAGGAAAACCTATACCACTATGGCCTTGTCAAAATTATTATGATAGAGGTTTTAAAGAAGAAGAAGAAGTCCTGGGAAGAATTTTTGGTGGAAAATTATTTTGTGGATGATGAGGAAGTGCCCAATTTACCAGAGACTAGGGAGGTAGAGCCGAAAGAGAGACCGAAGAAGAAACCTAGGACTCATAACCAACCAAAAGATTAATGTAAGAAATAAGAGGATGTCATGGTGATCAGGGAGACCCTGGGAAAGAGGCCAAAGCCATCACTAGGTGCCACTCCTCCTATCAGACATTTCACTAGAAGCCAATCTTCTAAGATGGTTATGTAGGAAAGTGAAGAGGAGGGTTTACAACAGGCAAAGACTAGATGAAAGGTTAAGAAACCACTAGGATTATCTAAGGGGAAGAAAATACAGATTGAAACAACCAAGTTCATTGATAAGGAGGAATGGGAGGCCACATCCTTTTGAACCCAATGGTTTAAGGAAAGCATGGATAAAATGGTGGAAGTCTGTCAAGAACGAGAGGAACAGAGCCTTCCTCATTCCTCTCAAGGACAACAGGTTGATGAAGGAACTTCTAAGAAAAGGCAGTCGTGTAAGGAGCTAGAGGAGACTATAACTGAGCTTATCATGTCCGAAAGAGTTCTTCAGAGGGAGAATGAGACTCTGAAAGAAAAAAACCTGCACCTTTAGAAGGAATTGGATGAATGAAAGGAACATCATCAGGAGGTGTGCAAAAAAATGAAAAAGAGCCAGGTCCAAATAGACCATTTTAAGAAGTAGAACGAGGAATACAGGAGTAGGGTTCAAAAGGCTGAGTCTAGCAGAGCATAATTGGATCATCTGGTTGTAGTGGCTGTAACACGAGACAAAAACTAAATTTTCTTTTTGAAGCTACAACAATTTTTCTTTCATAGGGACATGCAAGATGGTAGGTGTGGGGGCGATGTTGGTCCTAGATTTTGGCCATTTTTGTAAACACTTCTAAGGCTTTGCATTCCCCTTCAGAACGCTTTTTGACATCCAATTACCTTCTTTTTACCATTTAATATCTCGTTTTGAATAAAAGTGTGTTGTCGACTCTAAGGTATGAAAATGACCCCAAATGTATCATTTCATTTTATTCTTAAGTATTTTAAGGTTAAATGATACATAATTGACTTATCTACAACTTTAAGGGTACTAATCAAATTTCATGCAGACCAACCATATTTTGGGGCAGTTTCGCGATTTCTTGCAGAAGATCAACGATTTCCTGTAGAAGCATCGATTTCCTGCAGAAGCATAGATTTCCTATAGGAGTGCCGATTTCCTACAAAAACCGTGATGGTTAGGTATGTTTTGGTCAACCATAAAAGGAACAGGAACATGGGTTTTGCTAGAAAATCCATCTATATGGATGATATTCTATTGGCTGCTCCAGAATAGCCTTTGAAACTGCCCAGGTCATTATTCCTTTCATCTTTGGCAGAATTAGGAAGAGAACTCCAACGATTAATCAAAGTTAGTTTGTCCATGCTTTCGGTCATGGATCAAACCCAGGATGCCAATTTACTATATTTTCCAGTTTATTTTAGAAAACAATTGTAATATTTTAGTATTTTATTAATTTGGGCAAAGTCTCCAGCGATGCACTTGTATAAAGACAATTACATTTGATTTGTATGGGGATGTTAGATGTATTAGACTTCTGTAATGTTGTAATCATTTTCTAGATTAATATAAAGTTTGATCTTCTGCTGATATTTCTTTGTAAGCTCCATTAGTAGTTAAGGGCTTGTGAGTAAGGGAGGGCCCCCTTTACTCGCAAATCCAAGTAGTTGTAGATTTGTATTTATTTAATTTTTCTTTTATGTATTAACAAGAACTATTTACATAGTTTCCATTTCTCTTTATTGGTTATAGTAGCGCATGTTTAATGATCAATGGTAGAATTTTTTAATGAATGTGTTTGAGTTATGCATTTCATGTTTCAATGTACATTGTGAATGATTGGGAATGAGTTTGTTTACTTGTTGTTGATTTATCTTATATATTTTCTTGATTTGCATCAACAATCTCAAGTGCTATAGAGGGATGATTGATCCACTCCATATCCTTTGCTGCTAAGTGCTGAGAGATAAAGAGAGATTTTAAATTGCGTGTGAATTTTTATGCACCGAAGTATTAGCTTTCATATATTTTGCATTGCACCTCACAAGGTTACGATTACCCCTGGTTGATAATTTATGTCTGTCAAATTATAAGTCTATAAATTGCACCAACATTGCTTGAGCTTTTCGATGTGAAAATAATGATGTGCAATTAACACAGAGGAAATAGAAAGTTGGTGGTGTCCATGTATTAACAATTTGTATAATATACATTAGTATATTGCTTAGAATTGGATTTTTTACACCATAGGTCATGAAAAACAATCTTTGGACATGTCTTAATGCCATGAAAGATTAGTAACCCCCCTCTTTTCTATGAATATTGAAGTTTATTTTACTACATTTAAGAGAAGAACTAAGCATATGAAACAACAAAAAATAGTAAAACCACTTTCATAAGACATAATAGTTTTTAGTACAATAGTAAAACCACCTTAATAAGATCTATTGATTTTTAGTAGTAATTTCCCATCATCAAACACTAAGAAAACTTCGTGTATTTGAGCCATAAAATAACATATACTAGCATAGAAACATGGCATTTGACTGAGTTGAAGGAAATAAGACAATCTCACATAAACACCAAACTTCTTGATATAGAGGATTAACTGAGAATGCCATAAATACTCTAGCCTAGTAACAAAGGGACTCAATACCCCATTAAAATAAAATAATGAACAATGAGTAATGGAATACTAAGCATGCTCATATAACTATGCCCCCTATCTAGCCCAAGAGATTAGCTCAACTGATTTGAATGCTATATTTTAAGGAAGAGTTCATCATGGGACCTCTAGTTTTAGTCCATCTAAGGTTCAATTCAATGACACTTGAACAATTTATGGGTTGGTGCAATTGAGAAACAAGTAATATTCATAATGTATCCTCTACTTGTTGATAGCCCAAAATCGTTCATTGGTTGTTACTAAGCACCTCCTTGTTATTGAAATTTTCATAGTTTTGATAATAAGGAGAGAATGCATGCATGGGAGGTTGATTTATAATTTTTTGTAATTATTCCACTAGAAAATTTTTCACAACAAATTTATTAAAGTATACTAAAATCTATATTTTGAAGGGTTATTTCCATTATATTATATATCTATTATTACTAACTTTGTTGTTTATGCATGCAGCAAATAAAATGCATAAAATAGAGAATAGCGAAACAAAAACACATATCTTTAGAAATGAACACCAAGATGTGCTATAGGAAACCCTTTCAGAAGAAAACCCACCTGGACGGTGACGCTAATCTTGTAGCACACCCAACCCCCTAATGTTGTATTACGGTTGTGGGATGTAACTAGACCCAACCTTCAAGGCTTATTATGAATATGGGATTATTGAATATCCTCTTCCATCACCTCAAATCACATTTTTTACACCACCATTGTATTTTGCTTGTTGAGAAATTTCCAATGATATAAATTTCAATATTTTATGAGCTTAGGGAACACTGTTATACCCATTTAAACATCTACCCTTTAGGAGCCACATCAACATCCATAAAAGTTGCATGGATGACACATGTCATCCCTTGAACATGTGTCACTCTTGTATTGATCAATGGTCATTGACTACCCATCTTATGAGAGCCTTTCCATACCATAATTTTGTAACAACCCTAGCAAAAAATCCATGTAATAAAGTTAATCAAGGAAAAATAATAACCATGGTCAGGGAAAAAGTATTTCAAGCTGAATGTTGGGAAAAACTATAGTAATGGGGATCACTTGTGATTAATTAATGGCTATGGAAATTGGCAAAGGCAATGGAAAAGGATTTGGAAAGGCATGAGACATTTATTATCATTTTATTTATGAAAATAATGGAAATTAGGAGAAACAGAAGGTGAAAGGTAACACATTGTATGTGAGGAGGAAAATGAAGGAAAATAATGGAAAATTGAAGAATATAAAGGCCTCATTAATAAAAGGGATTTTGAGGATCAGTTGACAAACTTTTGTCAATTTTAGCTTGGAGCTCTCTATTCCACTCTCTCTCTCATACTCTTGGACACTTAGACTTTTATTGGAGCACACTTGGAGGAGTGTGACATACTTGGGATTTGGAGAAAGAAGGAAAAAGAAGAGTAGGAAAGCACAAGAGGACATCAAGAACACCAAGTACAATGGATTTTTGTTGCTAGTACTGAGTTGCATGTATGATTTCCTTGCTAGTTTTGGCATGTAAGGCACATGCATGTGGTTTCTTGGCAATGATTTGTCATTGACATGGAGGATTTCCTGGATTAACAATGGATTTTCCTAGCCTTTCTATTTCTTGGATATCCATGGTGTTGTGGGTGTATTTCCTTTTGTTTTCTGGTTGGTTCTCATGTTCCTTATGGTTGTGGGTTGAGTTACTAGAAACTAGAAGCCTTGTAACAACTTGGGTTGAGTTGCTAGGCCTAGAAGCATTGGTTGGAAAAACAATCTAGAAGCCCTTGGTGGATTTAGTTACTAGTCCTGGAAGCCCTGGTTGGACAAACACTCTAGAATCCAAACAGTAGTTGTGGGTTGAGTTATTAGTCCTAGAAACCCTAGTTGGAAAAAATGCTTTAGAGCCCTGGATAACTTGGGTAGAGACCAATCTAGTGATGGTTAGTGATGTCTGAATTTGAGGTTGAACTACTAGTTGAGGGTTGAGGTGGTTTGCCCTATGGAAGCCCTGGTTTTGTTTTGTTGGATTTTTTCCATGAGATCTCACATTCATGTTTGGAATACGGCACAAGTTTGATTTGCTGAAAGAAATATTTGGTTCAGCCAATCTATGGTCGGGTGGTATGTGGAAGTCCCAAACTCAGTTGAATTTCTCATCTGTTAATAAGAGCTCCTTTCCTCTTGTATTTGATGGGTAAATATGCTTGTTCGTATGTGGTTTTTGTGGTTGTTATATATATTTTTATTTTTGTTGAATATATACTGATTATGAGGATGTTTTGTGATAGTCTTGATGTATGGTTCTTCCTATGTTTTGATTAGAAAATGAATGAACAATGAATATATGACCTAATAGATGATAATACATCTATTGTGATAAGGCATCAATACTTAGTTCATATTCTTAGATAGGTATGAGACCCCTATGCTTAGTTTTACTATTATGACCTGTAGATTACATATTTGTGATATGTTTGACGAAATGTCTGTCATGGTTAGTAGGGGTCCAGTCAAGTCATTGATCAAATTTATGCATTAACACCCTTGTTTCTATGTTATTTATCATTTTCTAAAGTTTCATGAAGTTATGGGTAGTGGCCTGAGTCTTGGCAGAACTACTTGAAAAAGGCCATAGTCACATGGATGCCTTGTTGTGGGAGCAACTGGAGGGTCCCAGTCACATGCATGCCTTATCATGGGAGTGACTTGGGCTGTAGGGAAGTGAAAAAGAAAGTTTCCTCAGGGGTTGGTCACCTCGAAGGGTTGGTTGGCTCCTCAAGGTTTTTGTAGCATGTGTGGAAGGTTAGGTTGATCTTATCGTGCCAGTTCCACTTCCTTAACTGTACTTGGGGAGTTGAATCATATCATAGTAACTCATTGTCACATGTTTACCCTAGTGGACCAGTTAGCTTAGTTAAATGTGGGAGGAGGGTGTTACAAAGTGGTATCAAACCATGGTTCACCCCTTGGACTGGATGGGAAGTGTGTGTTGGTCATGCATACATGTGGATTACGTATGTGTTCCTTATGCTTGTGGTCTATGTGCTTGTTGTATATGCATGGCGTTGGTCAGAGTTGTTGTGGTTTTACCATATGAAAAGTTGACGGTGTTATTGTTGGATGTGGTCGTCATGAGTGCATGTCAGTTGTGCAATGGTCATGCATGTTAATGTTTATATGTTGTTATGAATAAATTGACATGGTGATAGTTTTTGTGCATGAGGTCATCGTATGTGGTTAGTATGGTCATGCATTGATGATTGGATAATAGTTGGAATGATGATTAAATGTTGATATGATTATGCTTATATATTTATTGTTTAATTTGGTTGTCTTGAAGACGAGATATCCTTCCTTGAACTACACTGAGATATGTTGGTTTATTTATGAATTGATTTAGGTAACATGATATACCTTGCAAGAAGAGAAGATCAAAGATGACTAGCAAGATGGTAGACTACAACCCACGAGATTCTCCTTAATTAGATGAGCAACATGGGGAGGGATATTCTCCTCACAGAACAGACACTCTGAGAAATTTGAAGGCGGAAATAAGGAGTTGCAAAGAAGATAATGATCAAATCATTCAATCACAAGAGATACTTGTTTAGGCATAGGAGAAATAAGGAGAGGTCAATGCAATGATTCTTCAGAGCTTTTCAAAATTGTGGAGACAAGGACCAATTAGAATCAATTATGGATAGGATGATAGGACTAATGGAGCATATGGTATCAGGTCACATGGTGGGCACAAGTTGGATGGAGATGACATAGTGAGAGTTGGAATATTCTTGGATACACCTGATAGATGAGGAAGTGGACATGGGCTTTACTCTAGTTCTGGTTGAAACATGTACCATGGTCATCATCACTATCATCCTTACATGAAGAGTAACAGGGGATATTTTCCATATGAGTTTAAGAAAGAAAATCCAATTAAGTTTGATGGAGAAATGAAGAAGTCACAGGATGTCGAAGCATGGTTTCTTGGGATGAATAACTTCTTTAGGTTGCATGAACATGAAGGCTATAATAACTACATTCAGTCTTAAAGGTAAAGCATATATTTGGTGGGAAGATGTAAAGAATGTTAGAGGTATTTATGAAGAGGAGTTGACTTTGAGTGAGTTCGAGAGACTATTCAAGAAGAGGTATCTATCGAAGAGATAATATGATGATAGGGAAAAAGTGTTCTATAAGCTAAAGATGGGATCTATGAATGATGAGGAGCACACTAGCAGATTCTTGGAGCTATTGAGATATGTTCCTTACCTCTAAGAGAAGGACAAGATCCAATGATTCATCAGCGGGTTTTTGGTAGCATTCAAGGACATGATTGAGTTTGTTGAGCCTAGACCATTAGAGGACTCCATCCAGAAGCTAAATCATTTCTTTGAGAAATCAAAGCGGAAATCTGATATGAAGCCGAAATGGAAAGGTAATGAAACGAATAAAGGAAAATGGGAAAAGAAGTGAACAAGACCTTAAGTTACAAGTAACAAAGAGAGTGAAACACCACATAAGAAGTTCAATGCATCTGATAAAGGGCAAGGACTTATTTCTGAGGAGAAAAATGAGGGTGTAGGTTGGAAACGTTTGTAGTGTTGTCCTTGTGGTGGAGGGAATCATAGGAGAGATTATCCACAAAATTAGGGTGGTATACCATAGATCTATAGTGTGCAGGAGGCACAAACAGTGGGGGATGTTGGACAAAGTGTTCCACTGATCTATGCAGCATTGGAGATTAGGTAGGCAGATCACAAAGCATCTATTATCGAGATGGATGATAAGATTTGTGGTCAAGTTGTTTCTATTTTTATTAACCCTAGATCTAATTATAGTTAAGTTAATACTAACATGGTGGATAAGTGTGGTTTGAATGAAGAAGTGCATGCATAATATTGGTTAGTTCAATTGGCTATAAGTACAAAGAAGAGAGTTCATCACTGTGTAAGAGCTTGTGCATTTGCATTGAATTGTATGCTTACATCAACACATTTTAATGTATTTCCATTGGGATCATATAGTATGTTGTTGGGCATGGATTGGTTGTATCTTCATAGGACCATGGTGGATTGTTATGACAAGGCTATTGAGTGCCTGGATGAGGATGGGGAACAAAGAGTCTTGTAGGGTAAGAAGAAAGAAACATCAGTTAGAATGGTGAAAACTATACAAGCGAATTACAGTCATAGGAAAGGGTGTGCATTATTCACTGTGCATATTTCAAGTGACAAAGGTAAGGAGGTTGAGGATGAAGATGTATTGAGCAGGCACCCAGTTCTACAATTTATTCAGGATGTGTTTCTAGCAAAGATTTTAGAGTTTCCGCCTCACAAGGAAGTGGACTTTTCTATTGAGTTGGTACCAAAGGAAACACCAACATGAAAGGAAACATACATGATGAGCACACTAGAGTTAGTAGAGATGGAATTGCAGTTGAAGGAAAATCTTGACAAGGGATACATTAGGCCAAGTGTGTCGCCTTGGGGTGCACCAATTTTTTTTGTGAAGAAGAAGGATGGTACTCTCAGGTTATGCATTGATTTAAAGGAAATTGAACAAGGTGACCATCAAGAACAGGTATCCAATGTCAAGGATTGATGACTTGTTTGATTAGTTGAAGGAAGAAACATTGTTCTCGAAGACTGACTTGAGACCAGGATACCATCAAGTATGAATCAAATAAGACGACATGTACAAGACTTCTTTTCGAACTAGGTATGGGCATTATGAGTTTGTTGTAGTTCCATTTGGTTCAGCTAATGCTCCAACTACTTTTATGTGCTTGATGAATAGTGTATTGTGTCCTTATATGGACAAGTTTGTTATTTTATTCATTGATGATATATTGGTATATTGTAAAACTGAGGAAGAACATGTCAAACATTTAGCAGCAATATTTAGATTATGGAGAGAGAATTAGTTGTAAGCCAAACTTAGCAAATCCATCTTCTTTTAGATAGAGGTACATTACTTGGGATATGTGGTTTCCAGGGAAGGTATAGCAATGGATCTAGAAAAGATAAGGGTTGTCATGGGGTGTGCAGCTCCTAAGAATGTGGATGAGGTAAGATCATTCATGGGGTTGGAAAGTGATTACACAAGGTTCATTAGGAACTTATCTTAGATTTCCTATCCCATTTCATCATTGCAAAGGAAAGGTAAGAAATTTGAATGGACAAAGGAATGTGTAGTTAGTTTTGAGAAGTTGAAGTAGTTGTTGACAAATGCTCCAGTTTTAAATATTGCATATCTAGACAAAGAGTTTGTGGTATGTATAGATGCTTGCAAGAGCGGACTTGGTGGAATCCTTATGCAGGAAGGGCAACTAGTAAGCTATGAATCAAGGAAACTTAATGATAACAAGAAGAATTAGTCAACAAATGATATTGAGTTGGTAGTGATCATCCATGGTTTGAAGATGTGGAGGCACTATCTTCTTGGTAGGTGGTTTATCTTGATGAGTGATCACAATGGATTGAAGTATTTATTTAGCCAACCGAATCTGAATGCCAAACAAGCTAGATGGTTGGCCACGATTAGTGAGTTCGAATTTGAGATTAGGTTCATCAAGGGTGAAGAGAACAGGGTTGTAGAAACTCTTAGTAGGAAGATACATGTGAATCATATAACATCTATGAGATCCTATGGGACAGATTTACAGGATCAGATCTTGTAGGAAAGTCAACACGATGACAGGTACATGGAGTTTATACATAAGTTACATCAAGGTACAGGTGATCAGGATGTGGACTATCGTCTCACAATAGATGGTTTAGTCAAATTTAGGGAGAAGATATATGTGCGAGACAACGATGAGATCAAGAAGCTTATATTGAGAGAATGCATGGTAAGTCGTATTCAGGTCATCCAAGATATCGAAATACATTGACAATGGTGAATACGTTCAACTATTTCTCAAATTTAAATGAAGAAGTGATAGAGTTTGCGGCTAGATGATTGGACTATCAACAGGTGAAAGCAGAGTGTAAGCATCTAGGTGGCCTACTATAGCTAATTCCGATTCTAGAGTGGAAATGGGAAGTCATTTCCATGGAATTCATCATAGGTTTGTCAAGGACATATATACAACATGATTCTATTATGGTTGTGGTTGACAGATTAACAAAGGTAATGCACTTCATTCTAGTAAAGTCTACATATTTAGCTAATCATGTAGCATAAGTATTCATCATATATGTAGTGAGGTTAAATGGTGTATTGAAGAAAATTGTGTCATATAGGGATGCCAAGTTCACTTCTAGATTCTGTAAAGATTTATTTGTTGGGTTGTGTTATATTCTTTCCACATAGTTAACAGGGGGTTTGAGGGGTACCCGTAACCCCACTTTATGGGGTCCGGGGCAGCGCCCTGGAAAATTTTGGTTTTGGACCCTATGTTAGGTTGGGCGGACCCACCTATGGTTTTGTGCATGATTTTCGGACATGTTTTTTGGACGCGATGGTTTTCGGTCGATGGCTTTGGACGCAATGGTTTTCAGTCCATGGTATTGGATGCTTCGGCATGTATAAATATGTATTGTAACATTGAAAGGAACATAATGAAAAATCAAGCTGGTAGTCTCGGTTTTGGGATCCAGCGGGAAATCTCTATGTATATGTGTTTTATGTGTTATGCTCTCACATTTTTATTTTTCCTGTGATTTAGAATTCGTATGCAGGTAATTTCTGTACAGGGTTAAAACCTACATTTGGTATAAGAGTTGTTTTGTCTTCAAGGGGATGCCTTTTTTGCTGAAGGGTTTCGCTCAGGCCTGTGGTAGACCCTGTTCAGTGGGAGATCTGCGAGATCGATTCTGGTGGTGAAAGACGATGGCGAGCAGTGGAAAGACAGAGATTGAGAAGTTTAATGGTCAGAGTTTTGAGTTGTGGAAACTCAAGATGGAGGATCTGTTGGTGGATAAAGATCACTGGATCGCGGTAGATCTGGGTACTAAACCAATGGGAATGACCGATGAAGAATGAAAGAAGTTTGATCAGAAGGAAAAGAGCACAATACGATTGTGTGTCTCAGATTCAGTATTGCTGAATGTATCAGGGGAAGCTACGGTGAAGGCTCTGTGGGACAAGTTAGGGAATTTGCACCAATCTAAGTCTTTGGTGAATAAACTGTTCCTGCGGAAAAAGCTGTATAACCTGAGGATGCAAGATGGAGACTCGGTGACAGAGCATTTTAATGCGTTTAATACTGTGGTAAGTCAGTTATCATCTGTTGATATTAAAATTTCAGATGAAGATAAGTGCATCAGTTTGTTGTGTTCTCTACCAGATTCGTGGGATAGTCTGGTTATTGCAATAGGTAGCAATGCAACTGATTTGCAGTTTGATGAAATAGTCTCAGCCTTGCTGACGGAGGAGATGAGACGGAAAAATATGGACAACCAGAATGGTGATGCCTTGTCTGTACGAGGACGGTCCCAGAACAGAAACAAAAATAAGTCATCGAGTGGGAGATCTAAATCTAGAGGGAGATCTAAATCTCTAGGAAAACCTACAAAGGTGG
>APFE031270100.1:107354-134746 GCA_000404065.3 Pinus taeda | reverse complement strand
GGCCCAACCTAGAAAATTGCCAGGTTGTAGCTAGAAACTAGGGTTTGCGGAAAAATGAGGAATTTGGCGGATCTAAGGGATGGGAAGTGTTTGATAAGGTACTTTGAGGATAGGGGAAGGTGTATGAACATTTGGATACAAGTTTTACTGATGATTTGACCATCCAAGAGAAATTGGCTTCAAAACCCTAGGAGAGGGAAATGAACTTGCCAAGGCACAACTAAAGCATGAAAAAGATGTAAAATGACTTGTTAGACACTGACATGATAATGAAAACCCTATGAATGATGATAGACTTAGCTGAATAGTGACATATATTGGCATTTGGGCAACTTTAGAAGGAGTTAAAGCAAACCCTAGACCTAATGCCTAGTGACCAAATTTTGTTTGAAAACTCTTTGAAATGACAAAATTTGACCTTAACACTCTCAAACGGCTTTGTAAGAGAATATTTGATCACCGGAGGAAGGATGGAAAGACTGACACTAACAGGACCACACATGCACATCATCAGAAGTTAGTTAAAGCCTCCTTTGATTCAAATTTTGTAACTTCAAAGTTTTTTCAACTCGTATACCTAGTACTAAAATGGGTAAATCCCATGAATAGAAAGGTAAGCATACCAAGTTCCAACAAATGTGGCTTGGCCCATTTCAGATTGTGGAACAATTAGGCCCATTAACTTTTCTACTACAATATTTGTTAGGTAAGAGAGAATCTCTACCTCTTAATAGATAGGTTCTAAAGAAATACTTTCTATAGAAGATGATCTCTTCTATTCACTGTATATTATTTCCTTTAGTTTAAAATTTTCTTTTAGAAGGAATAATACCAATCGAAAAGCATTTACTTTTGGTTTTACAAAAGAATAGTCTCTCTTTAATTTTGAATATTCACTTGTATAAGTAAAGATTGTTATGAAAGTAATTTTCACATATGAAATATACAGTTAAGTTCTATTGCTCTTAAACTCCCTGTTTTTTGCCCCAACTATCGAATTTTGGTGAAACTTAGCTTTAAGAAAGAAACTTCTCCTTTACGTCAGTCTAGAAAAGAATCTATAACAAAGCAAAGTCCCTCTCTAGAAAGACATCTTTAAAACTCTACAATTGTCATCTAGAAATTCTTAAAGATTCAATGGTTCTCCCCACTGAATCAACTTTCATTTCTAGAGTGTAATTCTAAAATATACTTAAACTTAAAGGATAAGAGGCCTCATCATGAGCCAGCTTGTTCAGTTAAGTTACAAATCAGGTGAATGGCATTGTTAATATTGGTCACCAAACCAAGACATTGTCCTTTAAGAAACAAGAGATGAAAAGCTGAAGCACTAACGAATTACTTCATAAAAGAAACAAAGCAATAAGTACACTAATTAGCTTATGTTTAAAATTGCATTCTGATTTAAGTGGGACACTAGATCATTTCTGGTTAAAAGGTAACCCTGTCAAGGCTATAAACGCCTGCTGGCAGCAGAGGCTCTACCTACGACAATTGAGTATACAAAAAACTGATATGAGCAGAGGCTTCTTGCATTTATCTTTAAAAACCAAGCAAAGATTGATGTAGACAACGAGACTTTTTATGAGAACAGAATAATCAAAAGAATGGTAGTTAAGTAGATGTTGTTTTATTAATAAAGAGCAGTATTTCTTGCCTTATGTTCCATCTAACTTATTTTATTTTCAAAACTATCTTTATTTTGGAAGTTTTAGAAATTTCAAAGAACTCTGAGAGATAACTGGCTTTTCCAAGTGAATTGCCAATTATTGTGCTATTCAACAACCCCACATTTATTGGTGATAGTAGTTAATATTATCTTAATAAATGGGGGCCCTTCAAAAAATATATCCAAAAAACAAAACTTAGCATTTAGGCATTTCTTTTATTTTTTTGGAATAAAGCAAAGGTAACAATCAAAATGCCTTTTTGTAGAAAAACTACTAGAAAGTTACCCTCATACATATAGCATGATTTAAACCCACCAAAAGACCTTTCTAGCCCTCCTAAATCAAGAAAAATTATTAAGTAAGGACTCTATGCTCGAAACTATCATAAAATCTGACATAAACTAAGTCCTTAAGATTTTTAGGCTTAAGTCTCGCATCGCATAACACCATTCATAAAGGGCCCACTTTAAAAAGGCCATTGTGAAACATGCGAGATGTGAAACCACAATGACATTGTAACTTTTATCATGTCGCATTTTGGGCATTCAAACGAACACCGTGTGCTTACCACTAGTCGATATTGCGAAATGAAATTAAGACCTGGAACCACTCCTTAAAATATCATAAGAAAATGTTTTAGGTCTGCCACTCAGTAAAAAGGGTTTTTAAGAAAGGATAAACATGGCAATTAGCTACGTTTTGAAAACAACTAATTAGCGGCTTGCATCTCGCATCTTGCAGAAATACAACGGGAGGTAAGAATGGCGGAAATGTATATTACGATATTGCGATCTACAATATTGCTTCACAAATCACACAATCACTATCATCATAGTTTAAAGGCTCGTCGCCCTAGAATATTTCTTCACATTTTATGATGCAAACATTTGTGAACATTAAAGTTAAGGGATAACAAATAATTAGTGGGCATTTAGTAAGAGATAACTGCATTTATGTGTGAAAATCCATTTAGCATGATATGATATCTTCCTACTTGCGTTCAAATAAAACTTCTTTTATCACCTTTACAAGCTATCTACATTATTTCATTTTACATTCATCTTTGTGTATCCAATAGTTGTTGTTCTTCACTTTTAAGAAAATTTTGCCGAATAAAGCATCGAGAACAATGATGAAGGTAAGGGAGTCGCTTTTGAGAAGTCATAAATGACTCCTCTATTTACGAATACTACATGCAATAGAGAGGGAGGAACCTCTACATGGGAGGCTATATATAACATACTAGAGGAGGAGGAGCCGAGGATTATGGAAACAAAAATTACAGTTGACAAGCGTGATTCCTCATACGCTTCCATGCTAGAGATGGCATGCTTATTTTTTCACTCCATAGCCATGCGACCGAAGATAATCCTTTATACCGACATGGTAAAATGTATTATTGATGAAGTTGATATATCAGACAGATAATTCATGACAAGAAGCCAAGGGGTTATGGGATCTTTTACCCCAGACAACCTACAGCTTATGTACCACCTACCAGATCCATAAGTCATCTACAACAGGCAGTTCGTGGAGAGTTTTTCCAAATAAATGTTGGGTTGTGTTATATTCTTTCTGCGACTAACCTATGTAATGAACCGGGGGTTTATAGGGGGGATGGAGCCCCCCCTTCATTGCGACGATTTTGCAGTGGGGGTGTCACAGGGGAGGCGGCAACCCCCCTTGTCCGAGGGGTTTGAGGGGGGTGGTTAGCCCCCCTCAATGGGGTCCGGGACAACGCCCGAGAAATTGTTTTTTGGACCCTATATGAGGTTCGGTGAACCTACCTATGGTTTTCAGTCCATGGTATTGGATGCTTCGGCATTTATAAATATGTATTGTAACATTGAAAGGAACATAATGAAAAATCAAGCTAGTAGTCTCAGTTTTGGGATCTAGTGGGAAATCTTTGTGTATATGTGTTTTATGTGTTATGCTCTCACATTTTTATTTTTCCTGTGATTTAGAATTCGTATGCAGGTAATTTCTGTACAGGGTTAAAACCTACATTATTTGTAGGTTTTGGTATATAGTTGGCCTTCAACACAACTTATCATCCACAGACAGATGAACAGATAGAGAGGGTCAGCAGGATAATGGAGGATATGTTCAGGATGTATGTGATGCATCAAGAGTGGAAGTGGGAAGAGTACCTTCCAATGGTTGAGTTCGCTTACAACAATTGGTACTAGGAATATTTGAGGATGAGTCTGTTTGAGGCATTGTATGGGAGGAGTTGTAATAGTCCCAACAGTTAGAGTGATCTCGTGAATAGGGTGTTGATTGGACCATCCATGTTGATAGAGATGGAATAAGAAATGCAAGTAATCAAGAATAATTGAAGGCAACATAGGATAGAAAGAAGAGTTATGCATACTAGAATAGGTTGTTTAAGGAGCTTTAGGTTGGGGAATAGGTGTACTTACACATCAAGCCCAAGAAGAGCTCCTTGAGGATTGGATCATGCGACATGTTGACACCTAGGTTTTGTGGACCATTCAAGATTCTCGAGAGGATTGGACGAGTAGCATATCGACTTTCACTACCTTCAATAATGAAAGTCCATGATGTTTTCCATGTGTCATTGCTTAAGAAGTATGTTAAAGATGATGATGATGTGATTTGATGGTTTGTATTGTAGGTGGAACTAGAAGGAGAAATCTAACCGGAACCTCTGTGCATTTTGTAGAGAAATATGCTCATGCTCCGAAACTGAGAAATTAAGTAGGTTAGTGCAATGGAAGCACTTTGGGCCCGATGAAGCTACATGGGAGATGGCTGATCAAATATGGTTTATGTATCCTTCTCTATTCATTGGTTGAGCGAATGTTTTTGGCATATGTTTTGGTGTGATGTTTGGTATATGTATATATGTATATGTATGTAAATACCACCATGAATTGTGTTATAAAGCTCCAATAAGCAGTATGGGTGTCATGTCGTTATGGTTGTAGTGTTGCTATGTTTATCATGTTGGTTTTCTTCTTAGCGAGATGATCATTGTAAATACTGCAACGCGCTAAGTTATAAAACTCCATGGGCAATACGTTTTTCTTTTTAGTAGTATTGTTGGTTGTAGGTGTCATTGAATACCGAGGATGGTGTTCCCCCAAGAGGGAGGGTTATGTAACAACCCCAATCAAAAATCCATGTAATAAAGTTAATAAAGGAAAAATAATAACCATGGTCATGGGACACATATTCTAAGCTGAATGTTGGTAAAAAACATAGTGATGGGGATCACTTTTGATTAATTAATGGCTATGGAAATTGGCAAAGGCTTTGGGAAGGCATGAGACATTTATTAGCATTTTATATATGAAAATAATGGGAATTAGGAGAAAAGGAAGGTGAAAGGTCACAAGTTGCATGTGAGGAGGAAAATGAAGGAAAATAATGGAAAATTGAAGAAAATGAAGGCCTTTTTAAGAAAAAGGCTTATGAGGATTAGTTGACAGAAGTTTGTAAGATTTACCTTGGATCTCTCTATTCTACTCTCTCTCTCGCATACTCTTGGACACTTAGAGTTTTCTTGGAGCACCCTTGGAGGAGTGTGCCATACTTGGGATTTCGAACAAGAAGGCAAAGGAAGAGTAGGAAAGGACAAGAGGACATCATGATCAACAAACACAGTGGGTTTTTCTTGCGAGTATCGAGTTGCATGTGGTATTTTTGGCATGCATGGCAAATGCATGTGGTTTCTTGGTCGTGATATGTCATTGGAATGAAGGATTGCCTATATTGATGGTGGATTCTCCCAGACTTTCCATTCCTTAGATAGCCATGGTGTTGTCGGTAGTTGGCATTATGAATGATGTGTTTTCGTTTATGGAAACCTACCTGATGAATGGAAACCTACTTGATGAGTTGTCTCTTGATGGAAACCTACTTGTTGAAGATATAAACAAGATCTGTTTACATATGTGACAAAGATATGACAAAAGCATAAGAGTTCATAGGTAGAGGTATGACAAATGCATAATAGTTCAAAGGCAGATGAATTATAAAGTTGAAAGCTCAAAAAGTATACACGGGTTTTATTAAGAAAAGACACATACACATGCGAGTATGAAGAAGCCAAGGTGCATGCAATTTTCTCACCATGATATTCTATATACCAAGGGTACTTACCATGGTATTTCCCCATGGTATTGAGCCTAGAATTAGATGTTTTGATCCCGTCTAAGAAAACCGTCGACTGGAATATGTTTTTGATGTGTGGTATTGGGTAAAGGCTAAGCTATATAAGGTGATGAAGATCAAAGGGGTAGTGTGTGTGTGCAAGTGATGAAAATCTTATAAATAGTTAGATCTGAATCAAATATGAATGTAATGGGATATTCATGATTTTCTTGATCTAAAATAAGTATGCACCTGGGAGTTTGATAATGGATCAGATCCAATAGATCTAAGATGACAATCATGATTAAGAGATGATTTGATTTGTGTTGTTAGCGTCTTAATGCATGATTTTCTATGTGTGTCAAAATCTAGGTATGTATGAAGTTCTATGTTGCAGTGAAGATTTAATTATGAATTTGTAGATATATATGCATGTTTGATAGCTTGCAAGCTGTGTACACAAATTAGTGTGATTTTGGTAAGTCACGTACACACGTGTGGGTTTCCTAAAAAGAGCATATAGACGAAGATATGCTTTGTAGAAAGTGCATATAGAAAGTAGGGTTTTGATGAAAAGGATGTCTTATCAGTTTAATCAGTTTTGATGTGCTTCTACTGTCTGTTAATGAAGTCTTCTTGATGATATAAGATTAAATAATGCTGTTTTGATTATGGATTGATTTATTGAACAATGTTAAATTTACTTGTTGCTTGTGATTAAAAATCACAGAAAGTTCTGTGCTTGGCTCATGATGATGCAATAAACTTGTGTGTCAGTGTTTGTTTCAGAGTAACAATGGTTTGGTTTTTAGGTGTTATTAGTTTAAGATCTATATGCGGGTATGCTTCCTGAAAGGAATTCACACACATGGGTTTGCTACTACAAAGTAGCATACATGTTTTGAAAGATGTTTGACAAGGGTTTGTACTAACAAAATCTGGTTTATGTGATGTGCAATATGTTGTTCGATATCCTGGTTACAATGACCTAACTATTCTAGTTGATTGGTTGCTTCAATTAGGTTAGAGATTGATAATTGAGTTCCAGTGATAAGTTTCAATTTGATGATTGTTATTGAGCTAAAATGTTGGTAGTGGGTCTAGCTTGAAAATTTGATGAAACGTGGCCTACAAATTGTGATGCTGTGTAGTAGGTGGATCCAGTATGAAAATTTATGAAATGTGGTCCCTAAAGATGAGGGAGTTGGAACTTCCTTCTAGTGGTAGCTAGTAAATCAGATGAGGGAGTTAGAGCTCCCTTCCAGTAGTAGCTGGAGAATGAGTGAAGGTTGTAGCCTCTTGTAGGTTGTTGCCTATGTACTGGTATAAGTTTATGCCAGTACAAGATTTAGGGGGTTGGAGATCCCTTCCAATAGGAGCTGGAGAAAAAGTGAATGTTATAGCCTTCTGCATGTGGGTACCTGCCTACTGGTATGAGTCTGCCAGTACAAGATTGTAAAATCTTTTCTTTATATTAAAAAGAAGACATAGATGCCAAAAATAGGTGGTTTTTTCCTGCATTGGATTTCCACCTTAAATCTTGGTGTTCATGTGTGTTTCTTATGTGTGATGGTTTATTTTGTTCTTACAACACATGGTTACTATCTATTTAATGTTTAATGAAGTACTAATGCATTGGATAAAAAAAAAAAAGATGGATTAATGACAAAGTAAGTTTACTAGATATATGTTAGTTGTCTTAAGAACAACTGCATACACACGCAGGTTCCCTTCTGTGAAGTTGCGTAGATAAATCAGTAAATGAAATTGAAAAGTTTAATTATTTGAAAATACTGGGCCACCCCCCCACCCCCACCCCCTCTTAGTATTTTTTCCAACAATTCGTATCAGAGCAAGTCCTTCGACAGAAGATTGATTGGTTGAAGGAGATCCATCAATATGTTGGGTAGTGGATCCCCCCATAGTGGATTTTTGGGGCTTATAGCCCAAATTTTGGTCAAAAGTGATGTAAGGCCCCACGAAATGCGAGCGCAGAGTGTGAGAGTCCAGGGTTGTCCGCCCTAAAATATTGTAATTTAATATAGAATGTGTCGGCCTACCAGACCATGGGAATGTATAAATAGAGTGAGGCTCTAAGTGTAGAAGGAAACTTTAGATGTGATCCCAAGTGATATGGGTTTTTGAATGCGATATTCACTTTGAGTCTGTAAGTCCAAGTCATGGGTTGTAGGAGTAGGAAGAGGCTCTGTAGCTGTGTGCACAGAGGCCTGGTAGAGTCCGCAGCTATGTGCACGGACCTCTACAGGTGAGTGCGCAGGGCGGAGCTGGGATTGTAATGGGACAAAAGTTAATAAAAGCTAAGTTGATTCTGAAATATTGTGCATCCATTCGCAGATCTGTATGCTTATGCTTCTGTTATATATTTATGCATGTTTTTATAGTTTATGGTTATGCACACTGGTTATAAATGTTGAATGATTAATTAAGATTACTGGGCTCACAAAATTAATTCAGATCTATAATAATAACACAGTAAGGTTAGAGGATCTAGACCATGCCTCTTCGTGCTCTGTACAAAGCTACGTGAAGGTTAGACAGCTGTGCAGAGCAGCACAAGTGTGCAAGATCGATTCATGACCATTCCAGATCTCATCGAGACATCGCTAGGGTGCAGAAATCTGGTTCCAACACCCTCCCATACTACTTCGGGTGAGACCTTAGTCCGTGATCCGCAGATTGTTGCCGAAAGGGCGGTAGTTTCGAGATTTGTTTGGCTAAAACACTTATGAACCTGGGTCAGACCTCAACAAGCCAAAAAATGGTTTCGTTGTTGGGACTGGGATCTTCCTAAGGGATGTCTGATGTTGAAACACTGGAATCCTATGAAGAAGGAAATTGAAGATTGGCTGGATCAGACGCTTCACGAGTCCATGACACAGGAAAATAGAACTTTGCAAATATCTGAGAAGAGGTGGCTAGATCGTTACATATATACGAGAATACACAAGATCTTCTTCACGTCCTTCTCTTCAGAGCTGTATGATTGGATCACGAGGTTAGCCGACAACCATAGAAGGTATAAGCTAGATTAACTGATGGTGTGGACTCCAGAGTTAGTGTGCAGGCTAGAGTTATGAAAAGATAAGATCGTGCGAGCCATAGACCATTGGCTCGATTGGATAATAGGAGGGTTTATCACTGAATTTATGATAGACACGACTTTAAGCTACAATGAAGCAGAAAGAAGTTTTCTCAAGGGATCATGAGGTAAGTACATCAAATCTTTGAATACCTGGATTAAGATGTTGTTATGTGAAAAAAGTGTGTTGCAAATATATTAATGATTGGAACGATGTGAAGCAAAAGGTCTACAAAGGTATTGAAGGGTTAGGAAACAATCCTTTAATTTCACCTCCGTGAGCAAGTGAGGAAGAGCGCGCTCAGGTCTCATCGAGGAGTGCGGTTAGTTTGATAAGGTAACACATTCCACAATTAGCGTCTCCACTTATGCCACCAATTGCTTCACCTCCTTCACCTCCATCTTCGCCCACACCACCTCCATCAAACCAGTAGTTCAGCATGGTGAGTGCAATCAAGCTACCCATATTTAGAGGAGTAGGGAATGCGGATCTGGACCAGTTCTGGTTTGTGGTAAAGGCAGTGTGGGAAGCACAGGGGATCATGGATGAAAACATTAAGAATGCCACATTGGTGATTGCACTGCAGGATTACATGTTGACATGGTATATCAAGCACTCAAATGATCACCCAAATGCAGGAATAATGGAGATCCAAGATACATTGAAAAAAGAATTTAGTTGGCCGAAATCAGAGACAGAATCAATCATTGAATTTAAAGAGATCGCGATGGTTCCAGGCGAGACCCCATGGGATCTGGATCAAAGACTGAAGACTATGATCCACGAGGCTAATATGAAGCTAACAGATGTGCAACAGTGTGCGTGGTTTGTGGCGTCTTTGACACCACACTTGAGGATGACGCTATCACAACATAAGATTTCAACCCAGGTAGAAGCATTGGAAATGGCAATAAGGTTGCATGAAACACCGATATAGGATCTGGGATTGGGAGTTCAACAGATCCACGTACGATTTCAGAACCTCTGCCTAGAAATGCAGAGCTTGAAGCAGGATAGGGCTCCCCAGTCAGAGGCAAGTGAAGAAGTGTGGTGCATAAAATGTAAAGGCCAGGGCCATGAAAAAGACCACTGTCGAGTATTTGCGAACTACTTGGCAGGAGGGGGACCAATTCTATTGAGACTAGAGGCATAGGCAGGGACAAGTATGGCACTCATGCTCTGGTGCATGATCTGTTAGGTGGGAGGAAAGCACACGACAGACAACTATAATTTGTTACAGAAATATACACAGACTCCCAGGATTTGTTTTACAATTTTAATATATCAGTGGGCCATGACGAGCGTGCTTGTTGCAGCTACGAGTTGATGATAGAGTGGACCCCAACATATAGAATGCAGACAGAAATGCGAGGCCTTAACCCAGCTATGGGGATGGCGTGCACTGGGTTTCAAGGGCGAGGTCGAGGATGAGGAGGAATGCAGATAGGAAGGGGCCACAGACAATTAATCTATTACAATTATGAAGGATTGGGGCACTGCGCTCGTGATTGTACCAACCTAATGAGAATATATTCTTCGTACTGTTCTTAGTTTGATCATGAAGCAGTGGATTGTCTGATGCTGATTGCGCAAATGCATGAGAAAGGGGTACTCTAGCCTACTCCAATGCAGAATATTCAAATGATGAGGTCTGAACTGTGCGAAGAAGATACCAACGTGAATATGGTGCTCAGAAGCGACACGACCACCAGGGAAGATAACGGGAAGCAGTCCGAGGAAGATACATGGGTTCGCAAGGCTCCTACAAAGGAACCTAAGTTTGACTTGGAATGTGCAAAGGAGACATTTATGGAAGCTAAGAAGAGCTTTGCAGAGGTCTCTACTTAAGGTTGTAAGGATCAACAAGAGACAGGGATGGATCCTTCTATGCTAACTACCTTTTTAGAGACCTGCATGAAATTTCTGTGTGATAATAAGGCAGTTAAAGGACTACAAGAACTGATAACTAGGTGTGTAGGCTCAGGGGAACCGTGCGTAGTCCAGAAACTAGGAAGCACATACATTGCGTACCGGGAAGGAGATGAGATTAATTTCGCAGATTGACGAATATGAAATGGATCAGGTAATTCTAGACCTGGGTTTGGACGCGAATGTGTTACCAAAGAAGACATGGGAACACATGAGTAGGCCCGCATTACAGTGGTCCTCTATTCAGTTACAGATGGTGAACCAGCAAAATGTCTTGCCCATGGGGAGGTTGCAAGGGATGACAGTGGATATTGAAGGTGCAAGTATGGAAATGGACTTTGAAGTGATAGATATTGTTGATGATAGCAATCCTTATCCTGTGTTGCTAGGAATAGACTGGGCCATTGATATGAATGGAGTCATCAACCTGAAGAAGCAGAAGATGATATTCGAGAAAAGGTCCCTTTGAGTAGTAGTTCCCTTGGATTAGGTCGAGGTGCGCGCTACACCGAACCTATGCACGACGATGAGCTGGATTGCATTTACTAGGTAATGGTGCAAGACCAGGATCAGGTAAACTCGACAACAGATGGGAGAATCTCATAGGAGCGTGACAGTTCTTGTACTTTAGATTCAGATGAAGAGATAGAACGCTGGCAAAACTAGTTGCAAAAAGTGATAATGTTGAATTGCAACATGATGATCAGGTCAATACGACATGTGATGATTGAAGCAAGGGAACTGCTAACCTATGATGGGGTAACAAGGGTGGATGAATTCTTGGACAAAAGTGCAGTACCGGAACAGTAGCGCTATGATGCGTTGGAATGGGCGTTGTGCGTGACACCCACACGGTGGTAGGTTACACATAAGAAGACTATGGGGAACTGACGCGAATGTAGAAGATGGATGTGTTTATGGTTTGGAAGTCCTCAACGTCGAACGCGAGATGGGCAACTAGGAAAAGGCAGTTTGCGCGGCCACTTGTGTCGATGGGTACAGACGTGTGATGTGAAAACACCTCTATTATAGACATGTTTGGGCGCTACAACCCCAATCTTAGATTTCAATAAACTAAGGGCTATTTAACCCCTAAAAGTGTTGTTTCATACCCTAAAGGATGATGGTCAACTGATTACATCATTCTCTAGAAGTTCCACTTGAAAAAACACTCAGAACTGGCCAAAATTCATATTGACGGCTCCACTATCAAGGTGCGATGCATACTGACTCCTACACTAGCCAGGTGCGATGAATACTGAAGAGGCCTTCTGTGGGGTGTGATGAGAAAGAATGGACAAATGTATGAGACAGTTTGCTAAGTGGATGTTCATGGAACCTTCGAGAAACGTCTCCAATGACCCTTGCCTCTCTGAATTCACCTAGGGATGAGTAAGAGATCTAAGAAATCTCCAAGTGGAACCAAGAAAAACAAGTGGAATGACACTAATCAGAAACCCAGAGGTGACTCACACCCTTGCAAACATCTATAAATGGATCCCTCATCTAAGAGATCTAGAGGCTGGAACTTTATAATTTGTAAGGAAGTGCTGATAGTTTGTCTTTGAGAAGGAACATTGTATTGTTGGGGGATCATGCTTTTCATGAGGTAAAGAGGGCTTTGATGCTAGGAGGATGATGCTAGATCAGACAGCTGGGTTGTAATCTTTTCTTTTATTATTAATAAAGTTCTTTGAGTTTTCCTCCATACAATCATGTATTTGTGAATGTTGTTATTTGTAAATGCCATTGTATGCTCATTGTATTTTTTATTATGCAATGCTTATGATATCATAGATCGAGATGCTTTGATTGTGTTGTGTTGCTTCATTTCTACAGGTATTTTCTAAGTGGGACAAGTAGGAGAGGAGTTGCAAGCTTTGTCAAGGAGGAGAGAAATCAAGCAAGGAGTCAAATAGAAGATCTAGGTTGGTCCCTTTGCTTCTCTCTTATCTATCATACATAGAGGAAATCACAAATTGCTTTGATTTTTTGTTTCTAGGATAGCTTCCAATCCTAGTGGGACTAGTAGATTGAAAAGACACTAGTTTTCTCAGAAACACCTCCCAGACTAAGGATCAAAAATTAGAACTTGGCGCAGCAGCAGGGAAGGCGATGCGCTCCACAAACAGTTCATGACAAAGTAGTCAAAAAGCTACGTGAAGTCATGAACTGAGTTCACCAGGTAAGCCGAACTGACTAGAACCTATGCGTACCAGTGGTTTGATGGGCCTATAGGACCGTAAGCAAAAACTGGAGCACAGAAATGACCCCAACATTGATAAGAAGAGATGAAACTAGGAGGACAGAGAGGAATCACTAGACCACAGCTCCTGTATAGGGACAGGACGTGAGGACTTGGTTAAAGGAATTAGGAAGTTACAGGAAGCCATTCGGTGAGGGAGCTTGAAACTTCGTGGACTCGATGAAGAGTGGGCACAACTAAGGAAGAAAAGTGTGACATTGGATGAATAAATTAGCAAACTAGAAACCAAAGCCACGCAAGCAGGCGTGAGAAAAGAAGCATGAGGGGACCAAGTCTAGCCGGCCCTACTAATGCATTAGAAATATTTGCGACCCTGCTATCATGGTTGCGACTGCACCTTACTAAACAGGGGAATGTACCATACAAAGAAGAATGCGACGCACTACCGGACGCAAGGGTACCTAAAGTGTGCCCATAGCCCAAGCTAGCAGAAAAATTGAAGCCTTACACTGGAGGTGCGGCCACCTGAATATCTGTAGGAAGCATAGTCTCAATGATCCAAGCAGTTGAAAGAAGGCGCGGGACTATAAATGAGTCTATAGGAAAGCTGCATGGAAAGGAGGTTTTGCGCAGGGCCAGTAGGTCATAGGGGTCGCGGTCGCATACAAGGGGCTGCACTACTGCGTGGGTAGGCTGGGAGGTGATCATTGATGTCACTATTCATGAAAAGAGGTCTAATTTAAGGTAGAAAGGAGTGGGTGGCAGGCCATTAAGACAAGAATTAAGAGCTAGATTCCGGACGATCTACCGCCAAGAAGGTATTAATGACTTAGAAGTGGAGGGAATGGGAAAATTCAAATTCAAACATTATTATAAAATCCCTTGGGGTAGCCTCAAGGCAACATTTAGTTGTTTGAGATTTGAGCCAGTACTGAGCATTGAGCAACAAGCTACCTTGCCACCCGTGAGTACGTGACCAAGCGAATCCAGTGTAGAAACAATGTCGGATGCGAGGACCAGAGTGTGATTCATGGAAGTAACCCGAAAACCCTGTGTGACCCAGGAGGAGCCTAGAGAGGCAGCAGTTGCACTAGAGGTTCCTGAGTCCCCACTCACACCGTGAACAAAAAAAAAAGAGCAGCCCATGGGGCCAGTCCGGGTGTCACCACGGAACCCACGATTTAGTCAATTTTCAATGACAGAGAAGGGTAAAGCTGTTTTTGTTGAAATAGAGGAGGAGGAGGAAGATTTGCAAGCCTTGATCATCCAAATTGAACCATAGGATGATGGGGTAGCGAATGTTTCCCACATAATTTCGGCAATAAAGTTACCCCCCTACATTCCCCCATCGAAAGGGACAACCAAGATATTGGAGGACCTAGAGGCCACGAAGAGTGTGCTCCAGAACCTGCTTCTTCCAGACAAAAAAAGGTTTGATGGTTTGCCACTAGGATGGGTGCCTAATATAAAGTTTGAAGACTAGGATCTTGTGGATAGTGAGAAGTTTCCACAGTTAGCTGTGGAGCAATTATTGTAGTAGAAATGGTTACACGGTGTGGAGAAGGATGGGTTACTCCATCTACAATGGATACCCGATGACCACCTCATGACCGTCACAATTTTTGTGATTTGGTAGCTACTCTGTCTAGTACATGATGGGTATCTCTGGCTAGAGGAGCTGATTCCCAACACAACCGATTTAATTCACCGGATTTCGCGGCTGCCCATCAAAGGAAACAATCCCGTAGCCATAGCGGGAAAGAGCAGCGACTTGGCCCTCTCAGAAGCTATGAAGACCAAATATAAGCTGGAGAAGAGGAAGCAAGGGTATGTAATTGTGAGCTTCAAGGACAAGGGAGTGTGTGTAGCCACCTAGCTGCTGGCTGGAAATCTTATGAGGAAATGCTGCACAGATGATGTGCCAACATCTGTAATTGCGTCGGCCGAGCAGTGTGCAGAGGGGGTCCAGTTCAATTGGGCGTAGTTTCTTTGTGATGAAATTTTAACGAATTTTCAGGAGGCTTGGGAGGAGGGTACGATCTTCCACTACGCGTGGTTTCTCTTATCCATCCTGTTGGTTGCAAGGGAGTTGCCAGAGGACAGCTAGTTTCCCACCCTTAAGAGGAACCTACTTGAAGCTGCGAGGTACACCTCACTCTGGGCAATGAAATACATGACGAGGGTTCGCGAGATCAAGGTGTTTTCAGTGTTCATGGAGGTGAGCATTCGAACTTGGATCAATTGTAGGCCGTGCTTGTCCCCGACAATGTACAACAGTTTGCAAAGTGCGGTAGAGTTCAAGGCGAATATGCATAATCTATATATCCGGGCACAAAAGGATCCAGCCCGAACGTGGGTGAAGCTTCCATTCATTGCAACAAATGATGCAATCTTTGATGTAATGGTAACATGGTCTTTGGAGTTGCACGCTTCGGACTTGGCAGAGCCAGAAAAGATCATAGCAAAATAGTGGAAGAAGGAAACCAAGCTGCGCATTGCAAAGCTGGCAGAGTGAAAGTGCCAGGAATAGGAAGCGGCCGCGCAGTAGAAGGCGGCTGAGGAAACATCGACATCGTAGATGAAAAAAACCACAACTTTGGCCACTGAAGAAACCAAGGAAGGTTAGGAAATGTCCACAGAGTAGGATATACAAGAGGAGGCTCAGACAGAGGAACGCATAGCAAAATCATACCAACTCAAGTGGCCGCGCATCCAGGAGAAGCCAACCGCACGGAAGAAGACAAAGACAATGAAGACCCGTGAGGGAGACCTTCTTGAGAGTAGAAAACTAGTTCGTGATGCCACTAAGGCTACTCTGGAGAAGTTAATGACAAAGCAACAACTGTGTTGGGGGCACTCAGAGCATAGTTGCGGGCATTACAAGTGCGACCCCCAGGAATGGTGACACCGCACCTTGCGGAAGGTGCATCCGAAGCTTAGCAGATGTTATGAGGCCACACAATGAACACTTTGGTGTTACTAGAGGGCGTCGTCTTAGCAGAAGCCGAAGCTGACCTGAGGGGCTAGGGGTTGAATTTGGCCACCCTTCCCAGAGAAACCCTATACTGGCTGCAGGATGGGGTAACTACTGAGTTTTGTGCCAGGGAGGGCTGCACTCTCCAAGTCTTGAGTGAGAAGAAGGTAAATTTAGAATAGCTCAGCCTGTAGCACGACAACCTGGTCGCACAACACCAGGGATTAGAAAAAGTAGTGGAGGAGGCCTGTAGCAGCATTCCAGAGTTGGTCGTGCTGATGGAACTCCCCACCGCATAAAAGATTCACCATGTGGCAGCTGGAGTCCGCAAGACGCAGGAGGAGGCCACGAAGGTTCAGTTGGAGTTGAACTTGTAGATCACAGAGCTACGATTGTAGATGTAGCCCTCTACACCCCCGAAAGTTAGAGAGCAGCGCCACCGTGCCATTCAATCGGGGTTGGAAGTAATAGAGCGCGTTGTACAAGACTGGGTGGGATTGTTGGACCAGTCCCTCTTCACACTAACTTCAGTGCAGGAGGACCCAACTCTACAACAGTCAGAGAAAGGAGCATTGGAGTTGCAGCAGGCCTATGACAATGTTTGGGGGACTGCGTAGATGGTTGCCCTTATTTAACAGTTGGCCAAGATGAGGGAAGCCCAGGCTCTGAAAGAACAGGTGGATGCCACACACCAGAAAGAAGGAAGGCTTAAAGCACGCATTAACCTTGGCTCGAGGAAGCGTTCACGGTCACCGCCATGATCGAGGAGAAGCTAGCCCAGATGTAGGATACATATACGCAAAGGAAAGAGGGTGCCACTGACAACGATGCATTAGAGAGTCACGCACAATTGATATAGCGGACAATGGAAGAATGTGTTACAGATGTAAGTGAAGCATGGAGGTTGCTGGATGAACTTCGTGCAAAGATCACCGCACCAGCCGTGTGACTCGAGACGAGTCACGATGATTGTGTTGGGGGCTTGTTGGGTAGCGAATCCCCCCATAGCGTATTTTTGAGGCTTGTAGCCCAAATTTTGGTCAAATGTAATGTAAGACTTCACGAAATGCGGGCACCGAGTGCAAGAGTCTAGGGTTGTCTACCCTAAAATATTGTAATTTAATATAGAATGTGTTGGCCTAACCATGGTCTGCAGACCATGGGAATGTATAAATAGAGCGAGGCTCTAAGTGTAGAAGAAAACTTTAGATGTGATCACAAGTGATATGGGTTTTTGAATGTGATATTCACTCTGAGTCTGTAAGTCCGAGTCTTGGGTTGTAGGAGTAGGAAGAGGCTCTACAACTTTGTGCACAGAGGCCTGGTAGAGTCCTCAACTGTGTGCGCAGACCCCTGCAGCTGAGTGTGCAGGGCGGAGCCGAGATTGTAATGGGACAGAAGTTAATAAAAGCTAAGTTGATTCTGAAATATTGTGAATCCATTTGTAGATCTATATGCTTATGCTTCTGTTATATGTTTATGCATCTTTTTACAGTTTATGGTTATGTGCACTGGTTATAAATGTTGAATGATTAATTAAGATTACTGGGCCCACAAAATTAATTCAGATCTATAATAATAACACAGTAAGGTTAGAGGATCTAGACTGTGCCTCTTTGTGCCCTGTACAGAGCTACGTGAAGGTCAGATAGTTGTATGGAGCAGCGTAAGTGCGCAAGATCAGTTCGCCACTATTCCATATCTCATCAAGACATCCCTAGGGTGCGGAAACCTGGTTCTAGCACCCTCCCATACTACCTCAAGTGAGACTTCAGTTTGCACTCTGCAGACTGTTGCCGAAAGGGCCGGTAGTTTTAAGATTTAACACTTATAAACCTGGGTCAGGCCCCAACAAGCCAACACAATATGAGTAGTCATGAAGGAGTATTTTATATTAGGCCTCCTATATTTAATGGAACTAACTTTATCTTTTGGAAAATTACGATGAGAGCATAATTGTAGGCACTAGGAGCTAATGTGTTGGAAATCGTTGAAAGTATATATCAATTTCCAGGCTCTATTCATTTGGATATTGTAGGAAATAAACAATATGAAACTAATACAAAAGTTGTAAATGTCATCTTGGGAATTTTGGCTCAGACCGAGTTCATGAAGGTAATGTAGCTGAACACAACAAAGGGAATGTGGGATAATATTATCCAAAGTTATGAAGGCGACACCAAGGTAAAAAGTGCTAAACTTCAAACATTCAAAATACGGTACGAGACATTTAAAATGCATGATGATGAAAGAATTGCAACATTTTTTCTTAGAGTAGATGAAGTTGTGAATTCCATAAGAAATCTTTGTGAAGAAATAAAAGATGCTTCTATTATTGAAAAGATTTTGAGATCTCTAACTCCAATGTTTGAAACCAAAGTATTTGCTATTGAAGAAATGTAGTATCTGAAAAGTCTCACACTTGATCAACTCCATGGAATATTCAGAGAATTTGAGATGAGGTAAGGTGGTCCTTCAGATGAGAGAAGTAGCCTTCAAATCTACTACAAAAGGAAAAGAAAAGGAAGAATCAAGGTATGTATCAGAAGAAGAAGAGGCAAACTTCGTAAAGAAACTCCAAGTGGGTACAGGAAGATTCAGAGGTAAGTTTCCTTTAAAATGTTTTCCTATATTAGAGTTGGTCATTATGCAGCTAAATGTCCTTATAAATAAAATCAAGAGAAAGGAAAAGAAGCTGTCAAAATAAATAAGAAGAGGTTTGAAAACAAAAGAAGTTTTTATACACATGAAGATAGTGATGGTCTTTCAAATGGTGAAGAAGGTAGGTCTGATCAAGATTTTCAATTACTTATGACATTTGAAGATGATTCTGGTGATAATTTCATGGATTTCCTAGTTGAAAAGGATACTTGAATTGAAAACATTGATAGGAATATATCAGATACATTAACAGTTACCGATGCAAGAAGATATTCAAGTTTGGGAGAAACTCACTTTATAGTGATCAATAATGAAGAAGACAAAACATCATCAGGTACGAGTTTTTTTTTCAAAACATGATCGATTTTCTTGTCTATGCAACAATGGCAGTGATGATGATAGTGAAACTAGTGAGTTTGCACTTAAGGGTAAAAGTGAAAGTAAGCCTCTTGGAGCAGCAAATCAAGGCAAGTTAGAATCAATGGACAATGCAGATGTTCCTATGCTAAGCAAAGATAATTATCAACAATGGAAAAAAAGGATGACATATAATCTAATGAATCTTGATGTCTAGCATCTAGTGTGCAATGGTTAAACCAATTTTCCTCCTTCGGACAAGTACAAAAGAACAATAAGGCTTTGATTAACATCTTTTGTAGCATATCTGATTCAATATTAGATAAGGTTATGCATTATACTACTGCAAAGCAAGTATGGGATAAGTTACAAGAAATACATGAAGAAGTACCAAAATAAGATCTCTCAGGTAATCTTATATCTAACAATGTGTCCAAAATGAAAAATGGAGTTTTTGATTCAAAAGAGGACAAGTTAGAAGAAATTGTTGATCTTAGAACAAAACTTGATCTTGCTTTGAAAAATATTGTTAATATTAATAATAAGTTGTAGGCTTATGATAACAAGGATCATGCTAGTATGGTATATAACCAATATTGTGCAGGTCTTGAAGCTCAGGTCATCTCTCTAAGAGAAAATCTTGAAAAATTAAATAAGTGGAATGAAGAACTACTTCAAGCATTTGAATAATAAGAAAATAGGCTGAAAGAATAGATTCTCAATTTAAAACAACAAATGGAGGAAGGAAGTAAGGTTGAAGAAATTATGAAGAAGCAATATCTAGAAAAGGAAAATAAATATCAGGTTGAGGTAAATATCCTAAAAGGTGAATTAGAAGAAAAGGATACACATTTGTGATTTCAAGATAGTACTAAGATTTTGGATAATATTATTAGTAGTCAAAGGTATCCTGCCATCAAATCTAATCTAGATTTTGATAAAAATGTTAGAGGTGAATCTAGCTCACAAATTGAGGAAAGAAATTCTAATGCAAAATATGAAATTCTCAACAAGGAGATAAGAATTCAACCTCATCAACAACCAAGGAAAGAAAGTCTTCAAAGAAAATCATTTACTCCTAACTATAGAAGTGTTAATCATTTTTCTCCTTTGATCAATAATGTTGAATGTTCTATATGCCATAATTTTGGACATGTTGTAGCCAGTTGTAGAAATAGAATGCTCCAAGCTAATAACCATCTCACAGAAAGATCATGACCTTCCAGGCACTTCAAGGCATATTGTTTTGCTTGCCATATGTTTGGTCACAAAGCCATTGATTGCACTAGAAGGAATAAGAAGCATATAATATGTTATGCTTGCAACAAGTTTGGGAATGTAACAAAAGAATGTATGAATAAGTCTATGGAACGCCACAGACAACATTGTAAGAAATCAGATAAGAACATTAATACCAAAAAATCGGAAAAAGGTGGATCCACCAATAAGCAATAAAAATAAGAATAGATAAGGTGTGGTATTTCTATCTACTCATTTGAGGATGAAGATGAATGGTACATAGATAGTGGATGTTCTCATCACATGAATGGAGATAAGAGTAAAATGGAGTCTCTGAAGAAGAACCATCATGGTAATGTTATTCATGCAACTGATGTTTCAACAAAAGTTATAGGACAAGGTAAAGCCATAATTAATAAAAATAGGGCAGCGACTGATGCTTTATTAGTTCAAGGGCTAAAGAAGAATATTCTAAGTGTAGGTAAAATGATAGATAAGGGAAATATAATTGTGTTTGCATCAACCAAGTGTAAGATTACGAATGAAGTAACTGGAAAAGCCATAATAACAAGATATAGAAATTGAGACAAATTATATGTTTGAAGAACAAAATTCTCATAGATATGAGAAAGGTTTAGACGTAGAGTAAAAGAAGAAGCTGCCCATTGTAGTCTCTTATTCTTGAATGAATATTTTTAACATTGATTGCAAAAGTGGTGAGAGGTACTTGACCTCATGAAAATAAAAGATAATTATCAAGTCCTCAGGATCAATGATGTGTAATCTTAGGGGGAGTAATACATGTGTTGTCTTGAAGATGACTCCCATGTTTTTTTTTTTTCATGTTTCATATACTACTGATAGTGGCTCTGGTGTAGTAACAATGCATAGGTACAGATAAAGTAGACTTAGGGGGAGATGAAGGCGTGAAATTTTAGTATTTCACTTTCTTTACCCAGATCATATGAAGAAAAGTCGCATGTATACGCAAGTTATGAACTGAAAAATTGTGTATATTTTCGTTTGATGAAGGAATAATGGGACAAAATTAGGAAAAGGGTTTGATATGCTTTATTCAATTATCAATTGGATTTTATATTCTAATGGTTGAAGGTTATAGTCTGTTGATGCTATTTAGAAGTGATTTTGACCTTTATAAGTTGATTGATACCTTGATGTATGAATGGTTGATGATGATGCCTTAATGATTGTTACTAATATATAAAATGGTATGATAAGATTTGAGAGTGATTAGTTGTACAGGTTCAGGGGGAGCATTTTCTATGCTTCCAATGCATTATTGGCATTATGTTTGCTTTAAATGTTGATTCTTTGGTGATGTTTCTTATGAAGTTATTTAATGATGAAATTGCTATCTCATACTATGATGAATAGTTGATTATGTCTACTTAAGTTGCATATTGATGGAAAGTTTCTTGATGAAGTAGTTTTGGTATGATAATTCTTCGTATGAAGAATTTGGGCCAAGAGAATGATGTTGTGAAGACATAGTTATATGCTATTGCTACATCTATTGAATGATACTTGGAAACATGGCATATTGAGAAATGATGCTATACTGTTATATCTTACTTTATGAAGATATGCTTGGTCAGATCATAGGTTGATGATATTGAAGCTACATATCTTACATATTGATGTTGAGTTTCCGATGACAGATGCGTATGGTGTAGATCATATATGGTGTATGATAGTTGATGATGACTATCATGGTTTTATTGAGGGCTTTAGTTTTGATTATATATTTCATATCCATAATTTTATCTAAAGGCCATTTAAATACCTATGTTGTACTCATTATCAAATTCAGTCATGTATGGAATATTGTGGTCAAGTCCTTTTGGATAGATGATGTAATTTGTAACCCCAATGTGTTTGGGAAGTTGATGTAATAATGATGTGAAATATGTAAACCCACTGTGATTGGGTGATTGATGTAACTTTGAGTCCTTGGTGATATGACAAGTCATTTGAGTCATAGAGTCGTGTACTTTACTGTACATCCATTAGAAACTTCAAAATGTGCTCAGGGGGAGCATTATTAATGTTCATACTCATCAATTAAGAAGTCTTCATTCAACATTGGTCAGCCAATTGCCCTTGATGTCAAAGGGGGAGAGTATCTTAGTGTTTGGAGAGTAGCTTGGTCTAGTGCTTGGCTTGATGTGTTTTACAGGTATTTACAGGTTGTAGTGACCAAACGCCAATGTGGTTTCCATCAAGTCCAAAGGGGGAGATTGTTGGTATTATGAATTATGTTCTGTCCTTGATGGAAACCTACCTAATGAATGGAAACCTACTTTATGAGTTGTCTCTTGATGGAAACCTAATTTTTTAAGATATAAACATGATGTGTTTACAGATGTGTTATAGACATTTTTGGGCACTTCAACCCCAATCATAAATGTCCATAAACTGAGGGCTCCTAAGTCCCTAAAAGTGTTGCGTGACTTCCTAAAGGAACAAGGTCAGTTGATTACATCATCTCCGAGAAGTTCTCCACTAAAAACTACTCAGAAATGGTCAAAACTGGACCATACTGAATACCCAGTGCAGAGGGTGCGATGCATATCACCTTCCCAGTGTAAAGGGTGTGATGCATACTAAATGGCCCCTCTATAGGGTGCGATGGTCGGGAATGGACAAATGGTAGGGACAAATTGTGAGGTGTAAGATCATGGAATCTTCCAGAAGCTTCCCCTCTGACACTTGCCTCTCGGTTTTCAACCAAGGATGAGTAAGAGATCATCATTCTCCGAGTGGAATCAGGAACTATCAGAGAGAGGACACTAATCAAGACCCCAGAAGATGACTCACCTCCCTACAATCATCTATATATGGATCCCTCATCACAGAGATCCAGGGGCTGGAATCTTGTATCTTGTAGAGAAGTGCTGTTGGTTTTCTGGTGTAAACTTCATATTGTTGGGTAGTCTAAGCTTTACTTGAGGTGAAGAAGGGCTTTTTTGCTGGAGGATGATGCTGGGTCAGAACATATGGTTGTAATCCTCTTGCTACTTTTGACTTAATAAAGCTATTCAAGTTTTCCTCCACATTCTTGTATGTTTGCTTATATATGCATTTGTATGGTTAGCACACATTTGGTCCTGTGTTATTTATGAATATAGATCTTTGTTCTTCGATAGTAGTATGTTGCTGTGATTCCATAAGTGCTCTTTGAAGCTAGGCAGACAAAGAAGAAGTGGCAAAGCTTTATCAGGAAGGAGAGGAATCAAACAAGGAAATCAAGTGCAAGACTAACATTGGTCTCCTTTGTTCCACTCTTATGTATTTTCATAAAGGAAAACGAAAGTAGACTTTACTTGTTTGTTTCTAGGATAGCTACCAGTCTTAGTGGGAATAGTAGCATCTGAGTGGACACTATTCCTGGTAACAAAATGGCGACTCCACTGGGGAGCGACTAGATTGTTTGTTAGCCTATCCTTGTTTCTTTTATAAACTTACAGATGGAGCCTTAAGCCAAGCCAGCTAGGCTTCGAACTGCATTTGTTATAAAAATGCAAAGTAGGTCAATGCTGCTTGAGTCTATCTCTGGGTTTTGTTTATGAATTAAACAATCGATCTGCAAACATTCTAATTGCTCTAAGTGGTGGCTCTTGTAACCTCCTTAGATCAACCCCTATGATTTACATATACTGAACATCACTTACTTGGCCTAAATACCTGAACTTAATTGCAAATTGTGGGTAAAAACTTGTTTAAAGTCTTGCACTGGTACCATCACACCTTGCCTTCAAGGAAGTATGTATGCATCGCACTTCTTGAGTGTAGTAGGTGCACTTCATACTGAATTCACTGTGTGATAGGTGCGATGGTCAGGGAAGGTTAACTTTGCCTTCAGACTTTGGTTTTATCCCCACTATTTTTAGTCCTATTCAGGAGTTTTGCTGTCTGTGGTCAGTGTATCTCTGTGAAAACCCGCTTCTCTTACATCATTCCACCTCTATTGTGTAAAGAACTGTAAGTGTTTTTATGTATTGTGCGCCATTTTCAGTTCTCTTTTGCAAAGAAGTAGCATAGTCGAGCTGTCATTTCTTGATCTGAAAGTGTCGTAGCTGTAATTTTCAGTCATAGAAGACAATCCCGTTGTTCTTGATAGTCGATTATACAGTTACTATTGCATATGATTTGAATTAGTAGTTTTTAAAGTGTCGAAAAGCAATTTTCGTTTCGAAATCGCAAAGTGTCTCTCTTACCTTCACTTCATTTTGAAAATAAAATTTGTTTGAGTATTGTCGCTTTGAAAATAATTCAGATTTGCACATAGCTTTCTTATCATCATTCATACATTAAGAAGGCTAAAAACAAATACATGCATGTGCATTTACATTTAGACTGCTTGGTTTGATTTAGGACAGTGCATTTAGCATGTGCTTTGTGCTCTTTGTTGAAAGATTCTTAACTTTCTTTCCTTAGTAGCTAGGATTTTCATTGCCAAAATAAGATTAAACGTTTGTTTATCATCTTAGAATGCATTTTAGGAATTGTATACACATCACATGGTGAAAATGAAAGGAAAATTTTTAAGCAATATCAACTTAAAATAAATTTAATGAATCTAACAATGCTTTGGAACCTAACGCACAACATCTAGAGGTCTAGGCTAGAGACGTATTATGACGTCGTAAAACCTGGTAACTGTTGTTTTCATTGTTGGTTGGGTGATTCCTCCACTCTGAGATAGAAAGTACCAGTACGGACTTGTGCTCCCACATATCGTTGAGTATATATTGGGAGACCACAATAGGCTGCATCCTTTATCCTTAAGAAGCCGTGTCTGCTGCCCTATCGATCGCAATGCACTGAACACAACATTCGGGAAGATTGATTGCCGTACCATAAAAAGTATTCTATAGTTTTGCGATTGGTTTAGTAATCCCCTTTGCCTAGATCTCCAGACAAGTACATTTTGCTCCTTTTCAGACTCCTTAAAAGAAAAGGTCCTTTGAGCACTTGTCACTTCAGCCTCATTAAAAATCGAAGGCGACTAGAGTCATCATTTGTTTTTTCTCGACTCTTAAAAATTGAAAAAACAAGTTGTGTCAAAGCGTCTAAAATTCATTTAATTCGAAAAATATTTTTCCCTTTCATTTTGAGTTGATCAAGTAATCCACAATCATGGAAGAAAGTCAATCAAAACCCCGTCGTTCATGGAGATTTACGAGTCAACCATCGTTGACTCTGGAAGCGAAAACTTTCCAGACAAAGCAAACTCATTTGACTGGATCAAAGTCCCCTAGGTTGGTTGGAGCAAGCACTCCAACATCCTCAAAGGCTCCAGTTACTCTGAACATTTCTGGTATCCCTGCCTCTACAGAATAAATTCCGCAACAATAAAAGGACATTACAACTAATCCTTGTGTGACGGTAAACACTTCTATTCCTGAACCGGCTCCATCTACAGCTGATTCGTAAGGTGTTACTCCCCAACCGTCTATTACTGCAGAACTTATATCTTCTTCGGCACCATAAATATTTTACGGACCTGACGGTCTGCCTCTTCCTCCTGGATTAATTGCCATAGAAGAGATTGTGGAAGATCCTCATCAGAAGATATTCACCTGCCATCAGAAGTTCCTGAAGAATCACTAAGGAATCTTTTGGATAGGCTTAAAATGTCTGAAAAACCGTCGACATCAAGGACTATGTTACCCGACACAGTAGCAGCAGAAGCTCCTTCTGCTACTCCGACAATGTTCACCGGTGTGCCTTCTGTCCCAACCAAGTCTCAATCGCCGGATGGAGTCCATCCAGGGGCTATTTCGATAGTATGGACTGTTCCCATTTGTTCATCTGGAATTGTATCTGGAATCTCTTACGTTGAGTCTCGACAAATTGATTCTTCATAGTGTCAATTTGGGCAAACCGGTCCCCAAAGGCAAGTCATTCCTTTCAGTACTGGATTACCGTCGTATGGAGGGCCGTATACCCTTTCATTGCCTTCCTCGGAAGGACAACCATGCGTGAGTTCACAACAAAATTTAGGTTATGCTGGAATTACAACTAGCAGTTCGGTGCCAATCCTGCATCAACAACCAAGAGTTGTATGCTCAATGCAACAAAGTTTACCTATGACAAACATCCCCACTACGCCGACTATTGTGGCAGTATCGCAAGTACAAGTGTTGCCAGTTGTATGCCAACCTCAAGTTTTGCAGGTTGTAATGCAACAATCTCTTGTAGCTACGACACAACCGCAATCACCAACTAGTGGAATGGCAGGAGTTCAAATGGGGAATGCCAACCCCCATCTTGGTCAAATAGTTAGTACTGGACAACAGCCCATGGCTTCAAAACCATGGCTAGTGCAATACGAACAACCGCAATTCCAGCAAGCTTACCAAGGATATGAGCAACAATTCTTTGCAAGTAATGGGCAGCCGTATCAACCATATCATAATGGTTATGCCCATCAACCTTACCAAAGTTACCAACCTCAAATGCATTATGCTGGTATGCAAATACCAACTGCTCAAGCGATTCCATCTTATCCTGGGTATGCTCAACCAAGCCTGAATCAATAGTTTCCTTTTGTGGCAACTTTAGAGTTACCGGATCTAAATCGACTAACAAATGATCCAATTGCCTACGCCCCTTGGTGGCCGACGATTTTGCATAAACTTTCGTCTGATATTCCTAAATTTAATAGAAATATGGGGGAAGACCCATCAAATCATGTGATGACCTTTCATCTATGGTGTTCATCCAACACTCTCAATGATGATTCGATCAGGGTTCACCTCTTTCAGCAAACACTAATTGGTCTAGCACCGAAGTGGTATATCGAATTGCCTAGAGCTTCGTTTGATAACTTTAGTACCCTAGCCACAACCTTTTTAACCCATTTTCAGCTACCCATAAGGTACAATACAGGAACCGAGCTACTTACCAATTTCAAACAAACGACGGCCACTCACATATTTGATCATATTCATGAATGGCGACGTCGTTGTAGAATGGTAAAAACGTATGTTCCTGATTAGCTATTGGCTGAGTGGTTTATTAAGTCTCTGTTACCTTCTATTATAGAAGATGTGGCAAAGGGAGGAGTCGTCACTGAAGAGCAAGTTATTGCTCATGCACAATATCTA
>APFE031270100.1:0-85718 GCA_000404065.3 Pinus taeda | reverse complement strand
TGTCGTTAAACTCGTTAAAACCGAATAGCGACAAACTCGTCCAAATGGACGAGAACGAGTTTCACTGTCGATAGGCTCGTTAAAATATAGCAACAGGTTCGCCCGAAGGGTGGATTATAGAACAAGCATATGTTATCCTCCTCAAGCTTGACAAAAATAAAGAGGTACTGGTCAGAAATGACTGGGGAGAATTGGGAAGAAAACTTGAAAAAACTTTATTGGTAGCAAGTCGCTCTTGAACATGACACTTTCTCTCCGCATCCGAGCCGGGTTGAGTTGTTTCTTTCACTGGTCATATCACCATTGGTCCGTCACACCATCCATCTTTGGGGTTAACGCTACCAATCCATCGTTAGTGTCGCCGATATGTTCAAGAGAAGTCATTCAGAGAATTCGCTTGTGTCTCACCCGCCGCAATACATTCACGCTCCATTCTTTCATGACCGCCACCCTGAACCCTGTATCATCATATCGTTTTCACCTCCAAAATCATTTGCTTCGTTCCATGTCATAGATGTGGGATTCATTAAGGCCCTCCTACGACGAGTCACTTCTTGTCGACATCAGGTCATTATCCAAGAATTCGACCTAGGAACAACCCTTTCAGTACTTTGAAGCTTGCATGCCTCAATGGCAAGTTTCTCACTTTCAGCGACAGGGTTACATTAATGGCCTTCGACCGAGAGATTTTGCATGGTGTTCGACGCCAAGTCCTTTTTCACACTGTGTGAATTGTGCTGTAGTACCTTGAGGGTCATTGTCATTATTGGTGATTCCTCTTGCGCCTATTAACAGCTTACGTCATTAGCTGGTAACCAGGCAATGTCTTTCCATGTTTGACTCTAGAACATTTTTCACATGGATTGACTTGTACTACGAGTGAAGATTGAACAATTTTTGAAGACCCCGGATCTAGTTTCATCCATCCAGGTTGCGATATATTCAGGAATATAAAGACATCAAATGTACATCATTGACGAACAGATGATCATCCAAATCAAAGGATGATGAGTCCGAATCATCAGTCTGCTACACAAACGATTGTCTGTCCTATGTACATGAAAATGAATTTATAAAGCTGAGCATGGGAATGCCCGCCTTAGCTAGATCATGAAAAAATGTTGTCGAGATAATGTATTGTATTGTAGCTTATTAAAAGTTGCCTCCCAGCTCGAAAAAACTTCGGATCCTCATGGTAAAGCATTTCACCCGACATCCAAAGATTAGCGACCTCATGCTTTAGGGGGCAACTGTTATAGACATTTTTGGGCACTTCAACCCCAATCATAAATTTCCATAAATTGAGGGCTCCTAAGTCCCTAAAAGTGTTGCTTGACTGCCTAAAGGTACAAGGTCAGCTGGTTACATCATCTCCGAGAAGTTCTCCACTAAAAACTGCTCAGAAATGGTCAAAACTGGACCATACTAAATACCCAGTGTAGAGGGTGCAATGCATGTCACCTTCCCAGTGTAAAGGGTGTGATGCATACTGAATGGCCCCTCTGTAGGGTATGATGGTCGGGAATGGACAAATGGCAGGGACAAATTGCGAGGTGGAAGATCATGGAATCTTCCAGAAGCTTCCCCTCTGACACTTGCCTCTCTGTTTTCAACCAGGGATGTGTAAGAGATCATCATTCTCCGAGTGGAATCAGGAACTATCATAGAGAGGACACTAATCAAGACCCCAAAAGATGACTCACCTCCTTACAATCATCTATATATGGATCCCTCATCATAGAGATCCAGGGGCTGGAATCTTGTATCTTGTAGAGAAGTGCTATTGGTTTTCTGGTGTAAACTTCATAGTTTTGGGTGATCTAAGCTTTACTTGAGGTGAAGAATGGATTTCTTGCTAGAGGATGATGCTGGGTCAGAACATATGGTTGTAATCCTTTTGCTACTTTTGATCTTAATAAAGCTATTCAATTTTTCCTCCATATTCTTGTATGTTTGCTTATATATGCATTTGTATGGTTAACACATATCTGGTCCTGTGTTATTTATGAATATAGATCTTTGTTCTTCGATAGTAGTATGTTGTTGTGATTCCACAGGTGCTCTTTGAAGCTGGGCAGAGGAAGAAGAAGTGGCAAAGCTTTATCAGGAAGGAGAGGAATCAAACAAGGAAATCAAGCGCAAGACCAAGGTTGGTCTCCTTTGTTCCACTCTTATTTAATTTCATAAAGGAAAACGAAAGTAGACTTTACTTGTTTGTTTCTAAGATAGCCACCAGTCTTAGTGGGAATAGCAACATCCGAGTGGACACTATTCCTGGTAACAAGATGTGACAGAGATATGACAAAAGCATAGTATTTTAGAGGCAGAGGTATGGAAAAAGAGATATCAGTTTAGAGGTAGAGGAATGATAAATTTGAAAGTTCAAGAAGTATATGTGGGTTCTATTAAGAAAAGGTGCGTACAAATGCGAGTATGAAGAAGAAAAGTTATGTATAGTTTCTGTACCATGGTATTTATCTGTGGTATTGAGCCCAATAACAGATGTTTTGATCCCGTCTAAGAAAACCATCAGCTAGAGTATTGTTTTGACCTGTGGTATTGGATAAAGGCTAAGCTATATAAGGTGATGAAGATCAAAGGGGTAGTGTGTGTGTGTGCAAGTGATGAAAATATTATTAATATTTAGTTGTAAAGAAAATATGCATGTAATGGACTATTGGTGCCTTTCTTGATCTAAACTAAGTATACACCTGGGAGTTTGATGTTGGATCAGATCTAATAGATCTAAGATGGTAATCATGATTATGAGATGATTTGATTTGTGCTAATAGTGTCTTAATGCATGATTTTCTGTGTGTTGAAATCCGGGTATGTCTAAAGTTCTGTGTTGCAACGAAGATTTGATTATGAATTTGCAGATATGTACACAAGTGGCCGCAAGGCACGTATACATGCTAATGTGATTTTGGTAAGTCACTTACACACGAGTGTGTTTCCTAAAAATCTCTTATACACACGGATATGCTTTGTATAAAGTGCTGACAGAAAGCACGGTTTTCATGAAAAGGATGTTTGATCAATTTAATTAGTTTTGATGTGTTTTTGTTGTCTGTCAATGAAGTCTTCTTGACGATCTGGGCTTAAAAATGATGTTTTTATTATGGATTCATTGATTGAAGAATTTTGAAGTTGCTTCTTGATTGTGATTAAAGATTAAAGAAAGCTTTGTGCTTGGTTTGGGATGATGCAATAAATTTGTGTGTGATTGAGTGTTTGTTTTAGAGTAACATTGGTCTATTTTTTAGGTGTTAGTACTTAAAGATATGTATGTGAGTATGCTTCATGAAAGGCATGTACACACGTGGATTTGCTATTGCAGAGTAAGGTACATATTTTGACAGATGTTTGACGAGGGTTTGCAGTAACAAATCTGGTCACTTTGATGTGCAATATGTTGTTCGATATTCTGGTTACAATGGTCTAACTATTATAGTTGATTGGTTGCTTCTTGGGTCAGAGATTGATGATTGAGTTACAATAATAATTTTCAGTTTGATGATTGGTAACGAGCTTAAATGTTGGTAGTGGGTCTAGTTTGAACATTTGATGAAACATGGCCTACAATTTGTGATGTTGTGTAGTGGGTGGATCCAGTATGAAAATTGATGAAATGTGGTCCCTGAAGATGAGGAAGTTGGAGCTTCCTTCCAGTGGTAGATGGTAAATTAGATTAGGGGGTTGGAGCTCCCTTCCAGTAGCAGTTGGATAATGAGTGAATGTTGTAGCGTTCTGTAGGTTGGTGACTGCTTACTCGTATAAGTTTATGCTAGTACAAGATTTAGGGGGTTGGTGCTCTCTTCTATTAGGAGATTGAGAATGAGTGAACATTTTAGCGTTCTGCAGGTGGGTGCCTACGTACTGGTATGATTCTTCACCAGTAAAAGATTTTAAAATCTTTTCTTTATATTAAAAATAAGACAAAGACGACAACAACAAGTGATTTTTTCCCGCATTAGGTTTCCACCTTAAATCCTGGTATTGATGCGTGTTGCTTATGTCTGAAGGTTTACTTTGTTCTTAGTGCATATGGTTACTTTATATTTAATATTTAATGAAGTAATGATGCACTGGATCAAAATAAACAGAAGATGAATTAACTGCAAATTAAGTTTACTGGATATGCGCTAGTTTTCTTAAGAAAAACTGCATACACACGTGGGTTTCCTTTTGTAAAGTAGCATACAAAAATAAGGAAATGAAATTGAAAAGTTTATTGATTTGAAAATACTGATTCACCCCCCTATTATTTTTCCCAACATTAGTGACTTTCCTTTTGTTTTCTGGTTGGTTCTCATGTTCCTTAGGGATATTGTGTGAGTTACTAGTTCCTAGAAACCTTGGTTGGACAAATACTCTAGAAGCCCTGTAATAACCTAGGTTGAGTTACTAGTCCTTGAAGCCTTGGTTTGAAAAACACTCTGGAAGCCCTGGTGGGTTGAGTTCCTAGTCCTGAAAGCCTTGGTTGGACAAACACTTTCGAAGCTCGACAACAGCTGGGGTTTGAGTTAATAGTCCTGAAAGCCCTCATTGGAACAAATGCATTGGACCCCTAGACAACTTGGGTATATACCAATTTGGTGATGGTTAGTGATTTTCAACCATGAGGTGGAATCAGTGGTTGAGGTTTGAGGTGGTTTGGCATCTGGAAGCCCTGTTTTAGTTTCGTTGGATTTGTTTCATGAGATCCCACATTCATGCTTGGAATATGGCTTGGGGGCAATTGGCTAAAAGAAAGATTTGGTTCAACCAATCTATGGTTGAGTGGAACGTGGATTTCCTATACTTTCTTTCATTTTTAATATGTTAGTAATTACCCTTTTCCTCTTATTTTTGATGGGTAAATATAGTTGTTCGTATGTAGTTTTTATGGTTGTTATATCTTTATTATTTCCGTTGAATATATGCTAATTATGAGGATGTTTTATGGTAGTCTTGATGTATGGATCTCGTCATCTTTTGATTAGAAAATGAATGAAAAATGAATATATGAACTAATATATGACAATGCATCTTTTGTGATAAGGCATCAATACTTATGAATTTGAGATAAGTATGAAACCCTTATGCGTAGTTATGGTGTTATGACCTGTAGATTACATATTTGTGATATGTCTGATGAAATGCCTATCATGGCTAGTAGGGGTCTAGTCAAGTCATTGATCAAATGTTTGCATTGGTACCCTTTTTTATATTTTATTTATCATTTCTAGAAGTTTCATGGAGTTCTAGGTAGTAGGCTGAGTCCTGGCCCTAAAAACATGGCACAAAATTGAGGGTCGATGGCACATAACTGCCTAAAAAAGGCCAGAGTTGAATGCATTACTTGTTGTGGGAGTGATTGTAGGGTCCCATTCAAATTCATGCATTGTCATGGGAGCGAACAAGGCTATAGGCCACTAAAAAAGCAAGTTTCCTCGAGGGTTGGTCACCTGGAAGTGTTGGTTAGCTCCCGAAGATTCTGCAACATGTGTGGAAAGTCATATTAGTCTTTCATTTCGGTTCCACTTCCTTAAATGTGTTTGGGGAGTTGAATCATATCTTATTAACTCTTCATTACAATTTTACCCTAGTAGATCGGTTATCTTGGGTAAATGTGGGAGGTGGGTGTTATAAAGTTCTACAAAAGGTGCATTTTTCAATCTCTCTGATATCCTTGTATATTTATATATTGATATCCCAATATCCTGATATGTCATATGCTAGTATGCCAATATCACCCAAGATCCCAACATGTTGGAATGACATCTCAGCTTGGCACCTCATTCTATGACAACCAATCACCATCTAGCACATGGTGGATGTTGACACATCATCTGACATGTGGCACCTATTTCCATACCTTTTGTAGTATTAAAGTGTTATATCTAGATCATCTAGTAGAATTTCCACTTCAAAATCTCTAACATCACTATGAAATCATGTTTTAGGATTTTTGGTACTTTGGTGTTTAGTGTTGTTAGATAACGTGCCTCGTGAATAATTTTTTTATTGTCAAGTGAAGTCCATCAATTGAAGCCATTCCATATCAAGGTTTCCATAGAAGGAGTTTCTTTTGTTATTCTAATGGCCTAATATTCCATTAAGCTTCATTTATGCAAGTGAGGCCAACAACTAGAACTTACTGACCACAAACTAACATCCTACCTGGCTTACAATGCACTTAGGGGCCAAATAACCACCCCAGGTGACCCAACTTTGAGATAGACTACTTTGTCAGTGAATGAACATCTAAAGCACACGCACATGCCTACAAGAGTGTAGTTGTGACTTTCCAATGGCATGCACAAGCCTGCCTGAGTGTGGCTGTGTCATAAACTTCTCATTTCAGTGCCTCCAGTCCTGAGATTTGATCCACAATTCTAGGCCAACCTCCAAACCTCTCCCCAGAACTTCTTGGGACATTCCAGAATGATAAAAGACTTTAAGACAATTCCAATCATACAAAACTTGATAAAATACTTGACCTAACTAGGCCTAACCATGAAAGTCATTTTGCCAAACATATGATGAAGATGTAATCTATAGGTCATGAATGCATATCTGAACATAGGAGTCTAAAAATTATCTGAGAATCACCAAGAATGTCTAATTCCCTCTCGTAATAGCTGCAATAACATTTTGTAGTTTATGCATTCATTAACCATCAAATACTTATCAAATCCTGAACAAGACATAGCTAGAGTACATTGCAAATCCATGCTTATAACCTACATATAACCATATTACTAACCATGAAATAATGACCATCAAATCACCATAGTAACATGTACCAATGATCATATAATACATAGGAAAATAACTCTTATTAATTGATGCAAAATCCAACTAGGTCAAGGACTTCCATGTATCACCTGACCGTATATTGAGCTAAATCAAATCTTTCTTTCAACCAATCACGCTCGTGCCATATTTCAAGCATGAATGTGGAAAATCAAGCCATGAAAAACTAGGGCTTATTGGATATTAAACCACCTCCAACCTAAGGCTACGCGATCCCTCCAAAACTGGGCAAGAGATCACTAAACCCAAAACAAGCTTAGATTCCTTAGAGTTTCTTCATCAATACCTTGAGGAATTTTCTTGTCTCTTCCCACCTATTGAGGGCTTCTTAGAGATTAAACCACATCCACCCCTAAACCTTGGGAATTTTCCTAAGATGACCTCACCAAGTTCCAAAACCTTTCGATAATCCATATCTCAACCAAACAAAGAATTTCATCACACCACAACTATTTGGAAATGGTAGGCAAGGTTGAAACCACTAACACACTAGGAAAAACCCATGGCAATGGCAACAAAAGAACCAAATAAACAAATTCATGTACCATGCATTCATAAACCATTAAGAAAATCACAACTGCAACCTATTACCTGCAAGTCTTCCTATGGAATCTACTTTATCTAACCTTCGTTCCTTGTCATTTGATTTCCTTTTTCTTCCCTTGTATTTTCTTTCCTTACTTTCTCTAATGCTATTATGATGCAAGAATGTTGTAAGTGTGAAATAGTATGAGAGAATAGAGAGAAATTCAAAACTAAACCGACAAAAGGAAAACCCACAAAATTTTTGAACTGATCCTCATAAGCCTTTTTATCATTAGGGCCTATATTTTCTTCATTTTCCTCCATTTTTCCTTCAATTTTCCTCCATGCAAACCTATGATATTTCATCTCTAGTTTCTCCTATTTTCCTTTTTTCATAAATAAATGCCAATTAATGCCTCTTTTCCTTTTCCAATGCCTTTTCAAATTTCCTTAGCCATAATAAACCAAAAGTGACACCCACTAGGATGTTTTTCCCAACATTTAACTGCAATATGTGTCCCATGACCTTGGTCTTATTCATTTTCCTTTATTAAATTTATTACATGAAATTTTAACCCAGGGTTGTTACAAACCCCTCCCCCTTAGGGGAACACCTCCACAATGTTCAATGACACCTATGACCAACAATACCATTGAAAACTAAAACATATTTCCCATAGTGTTTTATAACTTAACTCGATGCAATATTTACAATGAACAACCTGCTGACAAGCAAAACCATCATGAAAAACATGACAAAAAGACAACCATAATTCTTATTGGAGTTTTATAACACATCTTGTTGTGGTATTTAAAATAATAACCATAAATAAGCATGTACACATGCCAAAACTCCTTTTCGTCAACCGAAAAATAATGAAGGATACATAGCCGACATCTGATCAACCATCTCCCATGTAGCCTCATCGGGCCCAGAGTTCTTCAATTGCACTTCAACTTGCTTGATTTCTCAGTTACGGAGCATGAGTTCCTTCTGCTGCAATATGCACTAAGGTTCCAACTAGAATTACCCTTCTAGCTTCACCTGCAATACAAACCAATCAATCACATGATCATCATCCTTCACATATATTTTAAGCAATGAAACATGGAAAACATCATGGGCTTTCAATATCAACAATAATGCAAGTTTGTGGGCCACTCGTCCAATCCTCTCAAGGATCTTGAAAGGCCCACAATACTGAGGTGCCAATTTGGCACATGACCTAATCCTCAAGGAGATCATTTTGGGCTTGATGCACAAGTACACATGTTCCCCAAACTGAAACTCATTAAAAACCCTATGCTGATCTGGATAACTCTTCTACTTATCTCGTGCTTCCTTTGGAATCTTCTTGATAACCTACATTTCTTGTTCCATCTCTACCAACATGTCCAACCCTATTAGTACCCTATTCGTTGGATCACTCCAGTTGATGGGGTTTTTACAACTTCGCCCATAAGGTGACTCAAATAGATTCATCCTAAGTGACTTCTAATACCCATTATTGTAAGAAAGATATACCATTAGAAGATACTTCTCCCACATCGTATGTTATTGCATAACATACATCCTCAGCATTTCCTCCAGAATCCAATTGATCCTCTTTGTCTGTCCATTTTTCTGCAAATTATAAGTCATATTGAAGGCCAAATTTATCCCTAAACCTACAAATAAATCCTTTCAAAACCTAGAAGTGAACTTGGCAAATATGTTTGATACAGTCTTCTTAGGAATACCATTCAATCTCACTATATCCCTCATGAAGACTTGAGCTATGTCACTAGATGAATTAGTAGACTTCACTGGAATGAAGTGAGCTACCTTGGTCAACCTATCAACCAAAACCATGATGGAATCATGTTTTCTAGATGTCATCGAAAAAACTGTGATAAATTCTATGGAAATGACCTCCCATTTCTATTCCAGAATCGAAATCAACTGCAATGAACAATTTGGATTCTTGCGCTCTGCTTTTACCTCTTGATAATCCAAACACCTTGTGACGAACTCAACTATCAATTTCTTCATATTCAACCAATTGCAGAACTTATTCATAACTGTCAAAGTGTTTGATATCCTAGATGAAATGAATACAGATTAACATGAAATTCCCTCAAGATAATATTCTTGAGTTCATTGTTGTTTGACACATAGATCTTCGCCACCAAATCATTTTTTCGTGAGATGATAATCCACATCTTGATCACATGTACCCTGCTACTGTAACTTGTGCTTAAGTTGTTGATACCTATCATCCTATTATCGTACCTGCAAGATCCAATCCTGTAAATATGTTCCATATGAACCAATAACTACAATGTGATTTACCTTCACTCTCCTACTAAGGGCATCTGACACCTTGCTCTCTTTATGCTTAATGTACCTAATCTTAAAGTCAAACTCATTGAGCATAGACAACCATATAAATTTTCCTAGAGTTCAAATTGGGTTAGTCAAACAAATATTTTAGCCCACTATGATCACTCATCAAAACAAATCTCCTGCCAAAAATATAGTGCCTCCACATATTTAATGCATGAATGATCTATGCCAACTCAAGATCATGAGTCACATGGTTTTGATCGTGCTCATTTAGTTTCCTTGACACATAGCATACCACCTAACCGTCTTGCATCAAGAATCCACCAAGTGCCCTCTTGTAAGAATATATAGACACCAAAAACTCTTTATATGGATATGAAATCTTTAGAAATGGAGCATTTGTGAGCAATTGCTTCAACTACTAAAAACTAGCTGCACATTCCTCTGTACATTCAAACTTCTTTCCTTTACTCTTAAAATATGTAATATGATAGGAAATATGTGAGAAGTTGTTGATGTACCTCCTGTAATAAATTGTGAACCCCGTGAATGATTTGACCTTATCCACATTCCTAGGAGTTACCCATTCCATGATAGCTCTGATCATTTTTGGGTCCACTGCCATGGCTTCCTTGGAGACGACATGTCCCAAGTAATGAACTCCTATTTAAAAGAAAATTCACTTACTAAGCTTGACGTACAACTAATTTTCTCTTAACAATGTGAACACTGCTCTGAGGCATTCTCCATGCTCTTTCTCATTCTCAGAATATATCAATATATCATTAATAAATACTATCACAAAGTTTTCTAGCTAAGGACACAACACACTATTCATCAAACATGGGAAAGTAGATGGAGAATTAGTCAAACCAAAAGGAACCGCAAAAAAATCATAATTCCCATAGCTTGTCTGGAAAGAAACCTTGTAAATTTCATCTTCTTTGGTGAATACCTGATGATATCCTGATCTCAAATCAGTCTCCGAGGACATTATTTCTCCCTTCAACTAGTCAAACAAATCATCAATCCCTGATAATAGATATTTTTTCTTGATCATCACCTTATTCAACTGCATGTAATCAATACAATATTTGAGAGTACCATCCTTCTTATTTAAAAACAACACTGGCATGCCCCAAGGTGATAGGCTTAGCCTAATGTATCCCTTGTCAAGAACTTCCTTCAACTGCAACTTCAGTTACATTAACTCTGGAGTGCTCATCCTTTAAGGTGCCTTTGATGCTGGTGCTTCTCTTGGTACCAACTCAATAGAAAATTCCACTTTCTTGTGAGGAGGAAACAATGAAATATTTGCTGCAAAGACATCCTGAAACTACTTTAAGATTGTATACCTCTTCAAGACTTATGAATCCTTAACATTCTTACAATTATCATTGGAAGCATGCACTACAAACAATACACACCCTTTCTTGCAACTGCGATTTTCCTTCATAGCTATAATGGTTCTCACCAATGCAGGTTTCTTCATACCCTACAATATTCTCTTCAATCCATTATCATCCAAGCACTCAAAAGCATGTTCATAATAATCCACCTTAGACCTAGGAAGGTACAACCAATCCATACCCATAAGCATACTATATGATCCCAATGAAAGAACATTTAGATGTGCTGATGTAGGCATACCATTCAGCTCAAATACACAAGCTCTTACAGAATAATGAACTCTTTTCTTAGTACCTATAGCCATCTCCACCTACCAAGACTCTGCATATACTTCTTTTTTCAAGCCACACTTACCCTCCAGGTCAGAATTAACATAACTATAATTAGATCCAGGTTCAATCAAAATAGAACAACTTGATCACAAAGATTACCTTCCATATTAATAATGGATGCTTAATGATCCACCTACTTGTTATCAAACGTTGTATAGATCGAAGGAATGATCGCCCACATCCCCACCCTAACGCAATGGAAAATCCTTCTTGTCGTGATCCTTACCACATATCCAACATTGTAAAGGCCCAATACTTCTATTCTTCTACACTCCAGGTTAAGGTGCATGTCCCTTCTCAAATACATTAAATTTCTTGTAAGGAGAAACATTTTCCTTCTCGCCTGCATCCTAAGGTCTTCCCCGCTTTAGTGGCCATTTACCTTTAGTCTTGTCATTGCCTTTCCAACCCTACTTAGACTCAGTCTTATGCTTCGATTGCTCATAAAAGTGCTTCAACTTTCAAATGACTTCTTCTAGTGATTGAGTCTCATCATACTTAATCTGATCCTTAAATTCTAATAGCAGTCTACTGATAAATCTCTGAACTTGGTCTTCTCATCCTTAAGATATGACACATACCTTAACAACTCTAGAAACTTAGTCATGTACTCTTTGTTGTTCATAGATCCCATCTTCAACACATAGAACACCTTGGACTTTCCATCGTAGTACCTCTCTAATAAGTATTTATTGATGAAGATTCCCTTGAATTCATGCCAACTCAATTGCTTTGTCCTAATTCCTCTAACACACTTCATATCTTCCCACTAGATGTATGCTTTCCCTTTGAGACTGAAAATAACTATCTCAACATTCATGTTATTTGTATATTCATGCATATCAGAGAAATTTTCCATCCCAAGCAACCATGCCTCTTCATCTTCTTGCTTCTTTAACTCTCCATCAAATGTAGGTCTTTTGGATTTCTTGAACTAATCTGGAAAATATCCATGTAACTCCTCTTGTAAGGATGATAGCAATGATGACCATGATACATTTTTGAACCAGAACTGGAATAGAACTTATAGCCACTGCCTCTCCTATCAAATGTATCTAAGAACCTTCCATATTTGACTATGTCATCCCTATCTGACCTGTGCCTACCATGAGACCTCCTATCATATGCCCGATTATTCATGTCGTCCTATCCATAACTGATATGTGGCTATCCCTGTGTCTTCAATTCTAGAAAAATTTGAAGGATAAATGCATTGAGTTCTGCTTGTTTTTCTTGTGCCCTCGTAAGCCTTTCCCGTAAATGAATGATTTTTTCATTATCCTCCTTGAAACTTTTGATTTCTACCTTTAGATGTTAGGCCCCTGTAATACTAATGTATTCCCTTAGTATTATTGTAATGGTAGCCCCTTATTGTTATTGTTGTGCTGTTGTTGTCCCCATATTGTTATTATTGTGTCCCACAGAAGCCCACTATTGTTATTGTTGTGCCCTTACATTATTATTATTATGTCGGCTCTAATTATATTGTGACCCCTTAGACTCCTATATATAGAAAGGAGGCCTTTTCATTTGTATCATCCAAGAATTGTTCATTTGTGTAATGTAAAGGAGGTTTTCCCCTCAAAGAGGCTTATTTTGAGGTCATTTAACTATCTTGTCTTCTATTTTGTGAGCTAGTTGCATAACATTTGGTATCAGAGCTTTGGATTCTAGTGTTTCGCTGCTTCAAACATATCATGGTGGAATGTTAGCTATAATGTGTTTTCTGCAAAGTTTCAGAAGCTAGAATTAAAACCCATTTGATCTGAACTCTTGATGAACCTTGGGTAGGTGTTACATAGTAATTTTTCACTGCCTTCACTCCCAGTCCATCTACTATGTCATATGTCCAAGTCAAACATGCTTATGCTGAACAAATGCTCTCTTATGCTGCCAATTGACCCACTTTTCCTAAGTTATCTGCCTCATTGCGACTATGGACTTAATATATGCGCTAAAAGGCGCTCCTAAATAGTCCAGCCGCACTACCAGCGTAGAAGTACACCTGATTCCCGCGATGGCCCGATTTCATGACCCAACGCGAGGTTACTTTTTATCTTCAATGATGGTTTGACTAGCTACATTGCTCACTCGCGATGTCAGCACTGAACTTCAGTTATGTACCCACGATGATCCAGATTGGGTGAATTTGTTCCAATAGTCGGCCTTCTGGATGACTGCAGACCTGGTTGTTGGCATAGGTTGTGTCGCCCTTCCTTCCCTAGCATGGAAGTTCCGTCAATTGTGCTACCTTCCTTGGTGATAGGCTCTCTCTTCCACCTTTCATGGAGACTCCTTCTCCTATTTAAACACTCACCTTTGCTATGATCAGCTAGTTGGTAAATTCTTGGATTGAGCAGTGCTATTAGTGCTTTTGATAGATAGTTGGTGTGAGTGTGATAAGTGTGAGAGTGTTGATAGCTTGGGGAAGGTTGTGAAGTGCCCTTGATTTCATGCAAAACTTATGAGTGAGAGAGAGACCTTTGTATGTTGGGAGATCCATCTTCAAAGAGTGAATGCTTGAAGAACATGCTAGCTGGATTCCTCCGAGAAGGCTTGTGACATCAAGATTTCGTTTGTAAGCTTGCTCTTATTTCATTAATAATACAACCAATGATGTTTTCCTATCTCTTGTATGTAATGTACTTGATAGCTCATGACTTCTTGACTTTGTGAGTAAATAGATCATTGTTGTTTTCTGGTTATGTGCTTTGTTTTATTTCCTTTGCATTGTTTCAGGTTGATCACTCATTGAGGAGAAGGAAGTGAATGTTGGAGCAGTTCAATGGAACTCCATCGACCACCGGCTGAGGTAGGTCTCCAACTATGACTGTTTAAGGAAAGGTATTGTTGATCTGTCCTTGTTTGTGACTAGACCCACTTTAGGGCTAGAGGGGTTTCCTCTGTCCACAGAGGGAACACTTTCCTGCACCACAAATTGGCGACTTTGCTGGGGAGTCTATCCTCTGTTTTTTCTCTTTGCTCTTGTTTTGATTGTGGATTTTGTCTCTCTTTGATTTTGGGGATTAATTAGCAATTTTTTGGGTCACCTGGGTTGATCTGGGAGGTCCTCTATTATCTATTAGTTTGGCTGGTCTTGGTTTGGGAGTTTTTGGCTTGTTTGCCATTGTTTTTTGCATCATCGTGGAACTTAGCCTAATAGTCACACTGACATTGCGATCACCCTTTTGTAAAATCCTGTGCGTCACAGAATAACATCACACAGTCGTGACGATCCTGGAAATTGGATCATCGCGGGAAAGGCGTGTACTCCTGCACTGACAACGCTCTGTTGCTACAACTAGCTCCTTATCAGTGCTAGTTGCTAGTGTTATACTCGCGACGATACCTGTAGGATTGATTTTCTCAACTCTGCCTCCTGAGTTTGCCAGTCCTCTTGATCCCTTGCCATTTTTTTCTTGCTCAATCATTTGTTTTTCACTATTTATAGTCAAGGCACTCGTTCTTTGGCTTCGTTGAATGAATTTTGCACTTTTGCCTGTGTGACCCAGTTCGTTATTTCAAGTTCCTTGAATCAATCGTCTTGGTTGCTGGCTTGCTCAAGATTCATTTACAACCTCTTATTGGTTTGATTGAGCCTTCCTCTTTCTTTGTTTCCGGTTGATTTTTAGTGATAGTTATTGAACCAGTCTTTGGTATTTTTTCGATTTCTTTTCACTGCCGAACATAGATCACGATTGTTTGGATCAACCTGTTATTTCACACTTGCTTGTTTGTTTTGTTGAGTTTAAAAAACATTAAAAAATCAAAATTTTGCATTCATTTAGTGTGCAAAAGTGGAAGTGAATTTTCATTCATTTAGTGTGCGAAAGTGGAAGTGAATTTGCATTTCAAGGTTGCATGTTGAAAAGCGAATGATAAAATCTCTCATTAGTAGTTCCCATTCACTGTAGGAATTGATGTTTGTATGCATTGTGTGATTGCAACTATTCGGCTTGGTTTTCTTGGTTTGGGAATGATCTCTCTACCCTCTCGTAGGTAGGTGTTTATCGAAGGAAAAGTATATTTCATTCATTTTAGCTGAATCCTAGGTTTTTTTATATGCACACGGTAGGACCTAGAAACTGAAATATAATTCAAGATCAACCTTAAAACGAACTGAATAAATCTAACAATGCATTGGAACATAACGCTCATCATTTAGAGGTCTATGCTAGAGACGTGCTCCAGTGTTGTTAAACCTAGTCACTATTGTTCTCACTCAAGGTTGGGTGATTCGTCCTTCTGTGACTCAGTAGCGGTCTAGTACGAAATTGTGCTCCAATGTACCGTCGAGTATATGTTGGGAGAACCCAATAGGTTATCATCCTTTATCCATAGGAAGTTGTGTCTTCCGCCTTGCAAACCGTAACGCAACGAACACAACATTCGGGAAGATTGACTGCCGTACAGAAAGTCCTTGGTTTTCATACGACTGCCAAGGTGTATATGTAGTTTTACGGATTTCTTGGTAAACCTCTTGCCTAGTTCTCTAAATTAGTCACTTTCGTTCCTTTTCAGACACCCTAAAAGAAAAGGTCCATCTGAGCACTTGTCACTTCAAGCTCATTAAATATTCGAAGGTGACTAGAGTAATCTTTTGGTCCTTTTCTTGACTCTTTAAAGATGAAAAGGTCAAGTTTTTTTCCCGTGTCTTAAAATTTATTTGGCCACGTTCACATTTACCTAGTTAGATCTTGTTTGCGTTTAGTTTGAGTAGGGTTCTTTCTTGTTAGTTTTCCTAGGTTTTTGAAGTGAATCTTCCTGGCGGAATCATCGATCCTGTCTCCTGTTCCAAGTGACCAAGGCTCTCCATCCTCTGTTGCTCCCGAGGTTCCGGTTATTAGTGATACTTTCTCTGTTATCCTGAGTATACAACCTCTTAACTCTCATGCCCCAGAGGATGAGTCTTATGATATCAAATGGAACCCTATTTGGGAGCCTTCCGAGGAAGACTTTCTCACTACTCCTCTTGGTGTTTCAGTCTCGATGTCTTCCTCCAACATGGACAAGACGACTCCCATCTCTAGTGAAGAATCCTTTATGTTAGAAAGAGAAATACCTATTGCTATGGAAACTTCACCTTTCCGTGCAACACGGACTTCACCTTTCCGTGTTACTTCCCTTGGTGTCACATTGCCTTTAAGGTATAATGCTTTGGTGGACATCATTTGTTCCAGGTCTCCCCTTTCGAGTTCCATATGGTCTCGTACCGTCCCTTCAACTTCAAAGTCATTCATACCTCAAATTCACAATGCATCTGTCACATATGTTTCGACCATACCAACCGTTTGTGTGGCCGCTTCAACCCTGTGGTTAGTGTTGCCACTGCTTCGTTAGTGGTCACTACTATTGCCGAACCTTCTACTGGTCCTACCTATAGTGGCCCAATGGCAGGAGTTGTTGATCCCACACTAAGTGCCCCACATTCTTCTAGTTTCATTCTAGTAGGGGGCATACGATCAGTATGTACAAGCTCTTCAAAATCTGGATCCTCAAAATCCGTTTAATTATTATGATTCTCACAGAGCTCATATTTATTACCTCGGACCTATGTCCTCTCAACCTGCAGTTGAAGTCACGGTTCCACTATCAGTTGCTTGGGGTACCACCACTTATCATGGTGGCTAAGCACCACTTGGAAATTTTCAAGGGCCACCATATCAAATTCAACCATCTTACGGACAACCCTATCCAGGGCAACCTGGAGGCCCACAAGGACAACCCTTCTAGGGACAACCTTCGGCCTTTGGTGGTTCTTCCTTTACCTATTTTGGGCAGCCCTCTGGTAACCTGGGACAACCTTATGCTCAACAAGGTCAACCAGGTATCTAGCAAGGCTACCCTTCTGGGCAAGTTGGTCAGCCTTATGCTCAACAAGGTCAACCAGGTATCTAGCAAGGCTACCCTTCTGGGCAAGTTGGTCAGCCTTACGCTCAACAAGGCCAACCAAGTGTCCAGCAAGGCTACCCTTCTGGGCAAGTTGGTCAGCCGTACGTTCAGCAAGGCCAACCCATTGTCTAGCCTGGTCAACTGACTAGACAGAGTGGTCAGCCTCAAAATCAACTAGGCCAACCAACTGTCCAGTCTACTCAGCTATCCGGCCAATCAGGACAACCCTCAATTGTGCAAGGACAACCCACTACCCAGCAAGCTCAACCTTTTGGGAAAGTGAGTCAACCTCAATCTCAGTTAGGTCAACATTCTGGTCAGATGGTTCAACCTTAGTTTATTCAAGGACATCCGTTTGGGCCTGCTCAACTAGACACTCAAATGATGGCTTCTTCTCAAGGGCCACCCGATTTTTAGCCCCAGTCTGGGCTCCAGACCCAAGCCAGTTCTCAGATTCAGGTTGGATCTCAATCTCAACCTACTTATCAAACCCAGCCTGGCTATTAGGCCCAGTTTGGAGCGCAACCACCTTATGGTACCCAACAATCCCAAGGGCAAGCCCAATTTGCCCCATATCAAAATTATCAACAACTGCAGGTAAATCCTTATTAGAATTTCCAGCAACCCCATGTTTCTCCTGCAAGCGAAGTTGGTAATCAGTGGAACGCTGGAGGGAAAGTCCAGGGTCAACCGTCTAGTTACGGCTATAACCCCTATGGGCAGAACTCCTACGGGCATAAACCTTATGGGTCAAGTCTGTCTAGACAGAACCAATGGGGGAAACAAAGAGCTAGATGGAACTTTGGAACTACCTCTACCCGCGGCCGCAAATGTTCTTTAATCCTCAGTTACCCTTTTTAGCGACGTTGGAATTACCGAACGTCTCCAAACTGATAAATGATCCCATTCTTCATAATCCGTATTGGCCGCTGGTTCCAACTAAAATTCCAGGTGATTGTCCCAAGTTTGATGGTAAAGTTGGAGAAGATCCCCAGGCTCATGTTATGACATATCATCTATGGTGTTCGTCAAACTCATGGCTTGATGATTAGATCAACCTTGCCTTTTTCAACGGACTCTCACTGGCTCTGCTGCTAAGTGATATATTGAGTTAGCTCACAGATCTTTTCAGGACTTCAACTCATTAGCTATGGCATTCTTAACTCATTTTCATTTGCCGATCTGCTATGAAATAGGCACACATCTCCTGACATCCTTAAAACAGACTACGGCTATGCATATCTCCGATCATATCATGAATGGAGGTGACGTCGCCATTTGATTAAGTTTTGGATTCCCGATCAGCTTTTGACTGACTCATTCACAACCTCATTTGTCGTTCCAATAGCTAGGGACATTGCAATGGGAGCGTGTGTAACTGAAGGGAAAGATATCGCGCGTTCTCAGTACCTTGACTTGGTTTACTCCTAGTCTGGTATGTTGTATGATTATTTTTCTGATGCTCCAAGGCCCAAACCTTCCAAAGCTCCACTGACACCCTCTATTGACGGTGTCATTGGTTCTGTTAATTTGTCTTCTAAGAAATCTTTTGTGAAACCTGGGAAGAAAAAGTCGAATGCTTCAAATGAAAATGCTTCGTAGGCCATATCCAATGCTAGTAATACTTCCGAGGTGAATGCTGTCCAATCCACCACGACAGACAAATCCTCGAAAGGGAAAAAGAAGGGAAAAGGGAAAAATAAAGCTGAACAGCCGAAGCAGGATTCCCCTAAACCTCCACCCAAGGAAGGTGCCAAACACAAGCCTAAGTATCCTTGCCTTATCTGTGATGAGGATCACTATATCAAAGACTGCTCGAGGCGGTCCGAAGTTAGTCGTTTGCTGAAAGGTGCCCCTGGAACTCTTATCATCCTAAAAGAACCCTTTTCCTCGTAACAAACTCAAATGGTGGCTGATCCGTATCAATCCTCCTCTCCCTTTGGTTCCCAGGTATTTATGGCTGGGATGATTCCAGTCCACATTAGTACTTAGGCAAAAGAGTATCCATCGCCTGCTGGGAAGGAGCCCGAGGTCCCTTCTAGTGCTCCTCCGTTCAATTCTAGTCCCCTTCATATTGAGCAACCTAGCACTGGAACGATCATCTGACCTCCTCCTAAAGGCGTACTCCGGAAATCTTCGTAAAACCCCAATGCTTGTGCTGCTCAACATTATAGCAACGTTGAGGACATAGCCCAGCCTCCGTTAGCTATGTCTACATTAGAAGTTCTCCAGAGCTGCCCCTCTCAGGGGAATTCTTTGTTATCGGCCATCAGTGGCATTGACCCGACTGAATTAGATTTGATTACTTTTGACCTGTACAGTCATATACCGAGGCTGCCTCACCAAATTTCCTTCCTTATTCATGTCGTCATCAATTCCAAAACAATTCACCGTACTGTCATTGATGAGGGTGCTTCTACTTGCATAATGTCTGTTGCTTGTTGGAAGGCCATTGGTTCTATGACTCTGAGCCAGTCTCCTACGACCTTGGAAGCCTTTGATGGGAGAGTCTCATCCTTATGGTATCCTCCAACACTTTCCCATTACATTGGAAGGGAAGATGGTCGAAGTAGAGGTTGAAGTTGTCGATGCTAATTTAACTTACAACCTCCTTTTGGGATGGAGCTGGACCTATGCCATGCGAGCCGTGGCCTCATCTCTATTCCATGTCATTCGTTTCCCTCATAAGGGGAAGATTGTCACCGTAGATTAGCTCTCCTTCTTCACCTCTTCCTCCGATGGCAATGTGTCTTTCGTGGAGCATACCACAGTTCCTCTTGAGAGTGTGGGTGCTGGACTCTTTAAAGATCCTTCCCTTGTGGGTTTTTTCACTCCCACCTCCCAACGTCGCCCCCATTAATATGATTTCTGTTCGCTCTAATCCGTGGGTTCTTCCCCCTCTTGATCATATAGGCTCCTGGGGCGATGAGATACTGTTGAGTCCTGCCGAGCTCAACTATGCCGAAATTGTTTCTGCATTGGCTCCATCCTCTGAACCTGCTCCTTTGAGCAGAGCTCTCGACTCGTACATGCAGCCCCCTTGGCTTGGAGATAGCGCTTCTTCAGAATCATTACAGGAACGTTTTCCCTATGATGAAGCGATCATTGAGACCATGTCTTTCAAGGAACCCCCTTGGCTTGATCATCACCATCGTTCCTCATTTCTCCCTACCCATTGGGAAATGCTTGCCTATCTTGAGCAGTTTGCTTCTTGCTTCCCTTCTCAACCTCTTCAGATGCCTATTCAGATCTATCAAGTGTCTTCTGAAGGGAACATGGGGAAAATCACGCAAACTCAGCCCATCGACATCTCTGTTAAACCAGGGATTGTCGAGCACATCCATGTTGGAGTAACTTGTACTCTAGAGGAGATTCGGCTCTATATTGGTCTTTTTTGTGAATTTTCTGATGTGTTTGCATGGTCCTATGAAGAGATGCCCAACATCGATCCTAGCATTGTGGTGCATGAGATACCTACCTATCCGGGTGCTAAACCTGTCCGACAGCATCTATGCCTCGTGCACCCCCGAAAGGCCGCAACTATTAAGGTGGAAGTGGAAAAGCTTCTCAAGGATGGTTTTATTTACCCCATCCCACTCACAGATTGGGTCTCTAATATTGTCCTTGTCACTAAAAAATAGGGCACTATCAGGGTCTGTGTTGACTATGGTGATATTAATCGAGCTTGTCCCAAACATAACTTCCCTACACCCTTCATTGACCAGCCCATTGATGAATGTGCCGAGAGTGAAATATACTCATTCATGGACAACTTTTCTCATTATAACCAGATTAATATCGCCCTCGTCGATCAACACAAGACCGTCTTTATCTGTTCGTGGGGCACTTTCGCTTATAAGAAACTCCCTTTTGGCTTTAAAAATGCCAGTGCCACCTTCCAACGCGCAATTTCCTACGCATTTCATGATATTCGACACATTGTGCAGCCTTACCTGGATGACCTTTCGGCTCATTTGGTAAAGCGCCAAGACCATCCCACCCACCTTTGCGAATTTTTTCTCCATTGTAGACACTATCGTATTCGGCTCAATCCGCATAAGTGTGTCTTCTGTGTCGACTCTGGCAGACTTCTCGAGTTCAACGTCTCTCGAGAGGGTATCCATTTGGATCCTCTTAAATTCAAAGCCATCCTAAATCTTCCTCCCCCTGTCTCTTTGCAGCAATTTTAGAGTTTACAGGGAAAAGCAAATTTTTTACGACGATTCATTCCGAATTATGCTGAAGTGGCTAAAGGCTATATGCGGTTATTGAAACACGATACTCCTTTTCATCTGGATGCCGCTGCCTAGGAGTCATTCGAGCATCTCAAGGCTCTCCTTTTTTCTGCTCCTTTGTTACGTCCCCCTAATTACCACCAGGACTACACTCTTTACTTAGCCACTGCTGATACGACCATCGGCATGGTTCTCGTTCAAGACGATGATGATGGTATTGAGCATGTCGTTTATTATCTCAGCCGCAATTTACTTGATATGGAAACTCGCTATGTCCATGTTGAGAAGTTGGCATTGGCTTTCGTTTATGCCATCCAACATTTCTGCCATTACATACTATTGCGTACCACGACAGTGATTTTTGATTGCAACCCAATGATGTACATTTTTTCACGTCAGTTACTGGGGGGCAAATACTTGAAGTGGATAGTCATCCTCCAAGAGTTCGACTTGGAATTCACCATTTCCAAGTTTAAGAAGTCCCTCATTTTTGTTGAATTGCTTTGCTCACTACCATCTATTACCACACCCTCTCGGTTAGAGGATCATTTCCCGGATGAAACTCTATTCTTGATCAGCACCCTCGACCCTTGGTATGGGGATATTATTGTTTATCTCCACATGTCCTCTTTTCATCTTGATTTGTCCAAGGACGCTTGGCGATGGATTCGCCATCAGTATCAACCTTATCGTATTGTTGGGGACACCCTGTACTGAATCGGTGTCGACTCTGTCCTCCGCCGATGTTTAACACTCGAGGAAGCTGAACGAGTTCTAAATGACTGCCATTCTGGCGCCTGTGGTGGTCACATGTCTGGATATGCCACTGCTCAATAGATTCTCCATGCTGGTTATTTTTGGCTCTCCATATTCAAGGATTGCATTCTTGCTATCCATTCTTGTCATGAGTGCCAAATCTACCAACAGAAAATCTGCGTGGCTCCTACTCCATTGCACCCTGTTGTTGCCGTCGGCCCTTTTGCCAAATGGGGCATTGATTATATGACCTGTAACCCTCACTCGGCCGAGGGGCATGGGTACATAATCGCTGTCGTTAATTATTTCACAAAATGGGTCGAGGCGATGCCTGCACTATTTGAAGATGGTCACACAACGGCGCAATTTTTGTTCAATCATGTTATTTCACGATTCGGATTCCCTCAGGCTATCATCACTGATCACGGAAAACATTTCCGTAATCATATGATGACCGAGTTAACAACCCAGTTGGGCATGCGGCATGATAGCTCAACACCATACTATCCTCAGGCAAATGGTCAAGTGGAAGCTGTCAACAAAGTTCTAGTTACAATGCTTCAAAGCATCGTTGGCATGCACAAATCCAACTGGAATTTGATGTTGTTCTCTGCCCTATGGGCCTACCGAACATTAGTGAAGGATGCCGCCGAATTCACCCCATTCCAATTAGTATACGGTCTGGAGGCTACCCTTCCCATTGAGTGTGATATCCCTTCTTTGAAATTAGCTGTCGAATTACCCCCCAACACTACTCCAGTAGAGGAATGCCTTCTCTACCTAGAGCGACTAGACGAGACCCGTCAACTAGCCTCTCTAGCTATTGAAGCATAGAAGAAGAGAGTGAAAACTCACTTCGATCATACTGTTCACCCTCATTCTTTTGTTGAAGGAAATTTAGTCCTGCTTTATGATCAAGCGAATGATAAGCTGGGGGCAGGAAAATTCGAACCTATGTGGCACGAGCCTTATATTGTAAAATGAGTTTTGCAAAAAGGGTCCTATGAGATGATTGATTATGAAGGGAACCCTCTGGATAAGCCCCGTAATGGGCTTTATCTGAAAAAATATTATGCATGAACCCCATGCACTCTGATTTGTACATACGTGTGTTTTCAGCAGGTGTGTTGTGTGTGTGTGTTTTTTCATGTTTTTGCCTTGATGTGTAGGCATTGGCGGAGGATAGAGTTGGCACCGAGTCAGTACAGGGTGTCCCCAACAATATGATAAGGTTGAGATTGATGGCAAATCCATCGCCAAGCATCCTTGCACAAATCAGGATGAAAAGAGGACATATGGAGATAGACAATAATATCCCCATACCAAGGGTCGAGGGTGCTGATCAAGAACAAAGTTTCATCTGGGATATGATCCTCTAACTGAGAGGGTGCGTAACGGATGGCAAAGAGAAAAGCAATTAATAAAAAATGAGGGACTTCTTAGACTTGGAAATGGTGAACTCCAAGTCGAACTCTTGGAGGATGACAATCCACTTCGAGTATTTTCCCCCCAGTAACTGACGTGACAAAATGTACATTATTGGGTTGCAATAAAAAATCACTGTCGTGGTACGCAATAATATGTAATGGCGGAAACGTTGGACGACATAAATAGAAGCCAATGCCAACTTCTCAACATGGGCATAGCGAGTTTCCATATCAATTAAATTGCGGCTGAGATAATAAAAGGCATGCTCAATACCATCATCATCGTCTTGAACGAGAACCATGCCGATGGTGGTATCAGCAGTGGCTAAGTAAAGAGTTTAGTCCCAGTGGTAATCAGGGGGACGTAACAAAGGAGCAGAAACAAGGAGAGCCTTGAGCCTTGAGACGATCGAAACATGTTAAATTGTTAGAAAGGAATTTTGATTTCATCACATATCAACACATTCCAAGATGATTAAACACGTCAACTGATGCATTAGCCAATTATGTATTAGACAGACATTTGTGTAACATGTAATCAAAACAGTATATAGAAGCATTCGAAACAGAATGATGAAAAACAGAATGATGAACCATAGGAATATGTATATATAGATATATATATATATATATCTATATATATTTATATAAATATATATATTATATATATATATATATATATAATATATATATATATATATATATATTATATATGTCTCATGTGGCGCACCGAGGCGCTCAAAAAATAAATGTATATATCCAAATAGAGTTTTTGCTCTCCATACATCTGAGACACATGTCTCTCAAAAAAGAATCAGCGGGATAAAACCTAGGTGTCTACTGTGGTGGGTTGTGCTCCCTATAGCACACCACCGCTCATGCAACCCGTCTCAATAATCGGTGTAACCTAGGAATCACCCCTACTATGTGAATATGGAACTCTATGGGGACTTCCTCGATCCCCATGTAATCTGGGATCCCCGCTGTCAGACCCTCGAGATTTTGGGCCACTGTCTCTATCGAATCGCCAGCTGGAGGAGCCAAGGCTAGCTCTCTGATACCCTCTGGGTCCCTCCGCACCTCTGGAGCCAGTCCTATGGGTCTCACTGGTCCCACATCTATAATACCATAGAGTACCTCGTTAGGACGTATGCATGAAAAAATCCAAAAAACATTATAAAAGATAATAAAAAGAATAAAAAAAAATAGCGTGATCAAGTGCCTTACCACCATCATCCCACTGCTTGCCAGGAGGTAGCTACATATTGGGATCTCCACGAAAATCCATCCCAGCAAATGGCCAGTGAACAAAGATAGTCTGGTGCTCCAACCACTCATGGAACATTACCCCCCATGATACTAGGTGTCTGCCACCCCCTCGTGGCATAACATGAGCCCACCGTGTGATCTTGGGCTCTCGTGGTCTAGCTGCATCCAAGACCATGTCTTGCAATTGCAGTGCCGACACCCGCTCCAGCATGACCGGGATCAAGATGGATCCATAGCCAAATTGCTTCGTCTCTCCTCGACGACAGTTGTTATGTTGCCTCTTCATATTAGCTGTCACTGTCTCCGCCCAGTTGAACATGGTCAAATTAAGGCATTCGAGAACCAACCGTAGATGGGTATTCGATGCCTCATTTTGGGCTTGGGAGCCCACTACCATGGTCACCATAAACAAAACTGCATAGTGAACTAAGTACTCCACCATCAGGATTGCCACCTTCCCGCTCTTTTTTTTTCATGGTCAGGGGCACACTCGTGCCATTATCATCTCTAGTGACTCACCCCTGGGTCGTTGGCCCTCTAGGATTGGCCTCTCATTGCGTCAGGACAATCTGGTCAAAAAGTATACATATGTCGCATCGAACTCGATGTATTGGCCACAGATTATGAATTTTCCGTCTACTGGATTCCATGCACGGATTAACAGCTCTAGTAGATTAGGTTGGGACTGAAGATGCGGAGTCAGGAAGAATTTTAGCAATCTGCATTCACGTAGAGCATTTCAACACCCAGCATCAACAAAAGCCGCCTCATCATTAAAATCATGGGTTCGTTCTTGCCAGACATAAGCCATAATTCCCTGCATAAAGAGAATAAATGAATTAGAACTTCATTCATGAATTTTAATCCATAATTTTCATAAAAATATACTTTTTCGTCACCATTGCAACTATTTTTAAAAGAGTTGCGATGGCACAAAGTTCCCAGTTCAATTTTCTCACGGCCGTCACGGGAATACATCATATTCCCACGATGATCGGGGAGCGTTACGTGTAAGTCGCGCTTGGTCATCGCGGACTCGAGCGATATACCCGCGATGACCGAGTAGCGGATGTCAATTCAAAAATATGCTCAAACTTGCATATCGTACACTCAAATGCATAAAAAAACCATTGAAATGAAGCGCAGGAGAATGACTACTTACTTGGTCAAAATTTCACAGTGAACCGTCAACAGGTGAGGGCGCAATCAGCTCGAGAAGTTAACTCTAGTTGGCACTCCAAATTCTCCAATGGTAAATTGTATAGTGCAAATGGTAAAAATGAAATGGTTTACCCCCCTTTTATAGATTTTTTTTGAAATGTTTAAAAAATTGCACTTTATAATGTGAGTTTTTACCATTTTGTGCATGGTTAGTTGGAATTTTGGTTTCTAATTATGTTTCCCCATTATTAATGTCGAATCGACTTTACGTTTGACGTGTTTTGTGCAAGATTACAGGTGGTGGAGTTTCATGTGCACTTGGTCCGTAAATTCGCCTCTCTACTCTATATAACTGGTAGTGGAAGTGATTCCCCTCCGTTGAATAGTTTATAGTCATCAAGGGTTAGTGGTAGTGTATAGTGAGTGGTCAACGCACCCAGCAACGCGCCCAGCCAAACCAGCGAAGCCATAATCCAAATCCACTAATGCAATGACAATCATTTTAATGCTCTTTTCCGACTCAAAAAATGAAAAGATAGCTGAGTTGTCCCTTTCGACTTGTTAAAAGAAATGAGAGGTCATCTGCTTTAAGCTCTTTTTCGATTGTGTAAATGAGAAAAGATTGCTGAGCTTTTTTCGTTTCAGGCTCGTTATTGATTACGAAATGACGTGGTTCCGATTGCTTTTCTACTTTTTCGGGTCGAGATCACTAATAACGAAAAGTACTTGGTCGTAATGGTCAAGCGGTTCTTTCGAGTATCGTTTTATACTTTTTCAGGCTCGTTAGACACAACTTTATGAAAAAGGACTCCCCTGGAGTTTTCTTTTCCATGTCTTTTTCAAACTCCCTAAACATGAAAAAGACTCCAAGTTTTGCCTATGTCGGACTCGTTAAACCTTGACGACATTGGACTTGTCACCATGACGAGACTTGAGCTTCTCCTCCCTAGGGCTCGTTAAACTATTACTAGGTTGGCTTCGACCGAAGGTCGAACTTATATCACAAGCATATGCTATCCCCTTCAAGCTTGTTTTAAAAAATAATTGGGGTAATCACCAGCGATGGGGAAAAATTTGGAAGTCATCATTCATTGTCTATGGCAGCTATTCACTCTTGAAAAGCGACACTTCTGCTTCTTGTCGGGTTGGGACATCCACACATAGTCATTTTGCCTTCTCCGGGTTCGGGTTGTCATTTAGCCTCATTCCATCTGATCCATGCTATCTCCATCTAGCCTCTGATCCTTTGGTACCTGAATGCTGCCACCTTCCGGAGTCGTGTTGCCAATATGTTCAAGAGTATAATCCTTCTGCAGTTTATGTCCTTACCTTTTCCTCTGATACTCTGTTTCACAGTCTACCACTTGTTCCTTGTCTCATGTCGTTGATGGGGGGAGAATTATCGCCGTCCTGTGACGGATCGTCTCCTGTCGACTTCAGTTTATTATCCAAGAGATTGATCTAGATATCCCTTTTGGTACCTTGGAGCTTGCTTACCTCAATGGCAAGTTCTTCATGCCTGATGGTCGACTTACATTATTGGTCACCGATTGGGTGATTCCATGAGTGTTCTACTTCAGCTCATTCTTCACACTTCGTGTATTGTACTGGACAGTACCTTGAGAACCATTGGCATTATTGGTGGTTTCTCTCGCGCTTGTTAACAGTTTACATCATCGGCCGGTAATCAAGCGATTTTCTATCATGCTCGACTTCAACACCCCTAGTCGCATGTTAGAATTTGTACTATGACCGGTTGGGTTCAAGACTCCAAACTTAGATCACACATGTTCGAGCTGCGTGGATTGGTTCGTGATTACATGAATCATTCATGGATGGCTGCGACCATGCCTGAGTCTTCATGGATGGCTGCGATCATACCTTTATCATTATCATGGTTTTATTAGTTGGATGGATGTGTCCATACCACAGACCTAGTTCGTATGTCTTTTGGATGGCTGCGTCCATGCTTAGACTACATGTATTTCATTATCAGAGTTATCATATGTACTTGCGCCTGCAGGTTCTTCTAGATGGTGTTCCACCGCAGTCCGTTTCATAAACAATTTCACCCCTCCCACTCTCTTGGGCTTCATACTTTAGGGGGCATTTGTTACACACTAATTTGTCACTACCTTCACTCCCAGTCCATCTACTGTGTCATATGTTCAAGTCAAACATGCTCATGCTGAACAAATGCTCTCTTATGCTGCCAATTGACCCACTTTTCCTAAGTTATCTACCTCATCGCGACTATGAACTTAATATACGTGCTGAAAGGTGTTCCTAAACAGTCCAACCATGCTACCAGCATGGAAATACACTTGATTCCCACAATGGCCTGATTTCATGACCCAACGCGAGGTTACTTGTTATCTTCAGCGATGGTCTGACTAGCTACATTGCTCACTTTTGATGTCAGCGCTGAACTTCAGTTATGTACCCACGATGATCCAGATTGGGCAAATTTGTTCCAACAATTGGCCTTTTGGATGACTCCAGATCTGGTTGTTGGCATAGGTTGTGTCACCCTTCCTTCCCTGGCATGGCAGTTCCATCAGTTTTGCTACCTTCCTTGGTGATAAGCTCTCTCTTCCACCTTTCATGGAGATTCCTTCTCCTATTTAAACACTCACCTTTTCTATGATCAGCTAGTTGGTAAATTCTTGGATTAACCAGTGCTGTTAGTGCTTTTGACAGATAGTTGGTGTGAGTGTGATAAGTGTGAGAGTGTTGATAGCTTGGGGAAGGTTGTGAAGTGCCCTTGATTTCATGCAAAACTTATGAGTGAGAGAGATACCTTTGTATGTTGGGAGATCCATCTTCAAAGAGTGAATGCTTGAAGAACATGCTCGCTGGATTCCTCTGAGAAGGCTTGTGACGTCAAGACTTCTGCTGTAAGCTTGCTCTTATTCCATTAATAATATAATCAATGATGTTTTGCTATGTCTTGTATGTAATGTACTTGATAGCTCATGACTTCTTGACTTTGTGAGTAAATAGATCATTGTTGTTTTCCAATTACATGCTTTGTTGTATTTCCTTTGCATTGTTTCAAGTTGATCACTCATTGAGGAGAAGGAAGCGAAAGCTGGGGCAGCGCAATGGAACTCCATCGACCACTGGCTGAGGTAGGTCTCCAACTATGACTGTTTAAGGAAAGCTATTGTTGATCTGTCCTTGTTTGTGACTAGACCCACTATAGGGCTAGAGGGGTTTCCTCTGTCTGCAGAGGGAACACTTTCTTGCATTACAGTAGGAATTTCAGATCTTTTCACGGTATATTTGTATAGATATGATCCAAGGAAGTTAGGGTTTTTGAAAGCTCCTGAATTATATCTCAAACAAGTGACCTAGAAAACATAGTCATAAATTTCTCTCTTAGCACCAGATTGAAATTTCATAAAAGGTTACAAAAATATGACAGACTATAGTTTTCTTTGTATCATTTCCACGTTGGAGGGTCAAAACAATGACACATGGAACATTGTACAAGTTCGATCTACTCAACCAATCTATACTCAAGTCATCGTGGGAGATTTGGAATAATGCTTTCTTGGAGAATCCAATATTGATTAGACTTGCGAGGATGGAAAGAGAACTGAGGGCTACCTCGGGATGAAATTTTAGACCTTGGAGATCTGAATTTACAGAGATACAACATATTCAATATCAAGCTCCTACAATGCAAAAAAAGGTGTGTAGTCTTTTAAATTTTTTTCTTAAGTTTGGTTTGAAAAATTAGTTTGAAGGAATTAAAATGGCATAATGAAGCACAATTATCATTAATTGATGCCCCAAAGAAAGAAAATGGAAAAACCTAGTAAGCAACCTAAAAGCTCTAGCATGACTCACGAAGAAGAGGAAGAAATGCAACATGATATATCAAAATTACGAGACCAAGTGGAAAAATTTCACTCTCAAAAAAAGTAACATAAGCTAAGATGGATGGTCTAAAGAAAGGCGTGCAAGCTAAGATGAATGGCGTGGAAGATAAGATGGATGGTTTAAAGAAAGGTATGGAAGCTAATGTGAATTGCGTGAAGCTAAGATTGATGGCATAGAAGCTAAGATGTATGGTTTAGAAGTAAACATTCAAGATTTGATGAAAGACATGGAAGGTTTGAATGGAGGTTTGGGAAAGTTGCGACAAGAAATGCTTCCTAATGGCAAAAAGGTAGTAGAGGAAACTCATAATGAGAACAAAATAAATGTTAGTCATGATTTCATATTGGATTGAAGACCCACGATGTTCCAAAGTTTGATATGAGGAAGTTTGATGGCAAGGATCACGTAACATGGATACTAAAGATGGAGCAATATTTTGATGTCCATAATATGAAAAACACACGAAAGGTTTGCATTGTGACATTATATTTGGAACCCAATCAGTTTGTATGGTATCGATGACTTTCCTCTCGTAAACAAATTATCACTTGGACACATTTTATGGAAGAAATGATATCACATTACGAGGATACAAAAAGAAACATGTTTTTTAGCCAATTGATAAATCTAAAAAAAAGGGTTCAATGGTGGATCACATTGAGGACTTCCAAAAATTGAATATAAGGGTAAAAGATATTACAAATGAGCATAGGATTGATGTTTTCATAGGTACTTTAAAGGATATAATCCAACATGAGGTGCGCCTTTGGGAACCTAATTCATTGGAGAAGGCATTCAGGTTGGCAAGAAAAATTGAAACTCCACAAATTTCTTATGTGGAATTTTGCATCTATGGATAAATACAATTTCCCTAGGTGGGTAGCTACACGTAGAACAACAGATTTAAAGAGTTTAACCTTTTTCTATAGAAGATAAATAAGACAAGGGAAATACTTGTTATCTTTCGCTTCCCTTTGTCTCCTTTGAATAGTTCTTGTCACTTCTTCTCGAACTGAATCCACTCAATAATTACCTGCAATCATAAACATAGGACAAAAACCAATCAAAGCAAGAGATCTATCTACTATAAGAAAATTGAATCAAAATAATTTACGCATATAATCATCATACATAAAGACAAGAATATGGGAAAAGGTGTAGACAAATTTATTAAGTAGAAGGAAGAGTTACAACTAAGAAGTCTGATCCCATGTCATTGATCCGGCTTGAGTTCCATCCTTCATCACACCATAAGCACAACACTCCGGCAACATAACAATACTTTCTTACAATCTAAAGCCTCACACCAATAGTATCTCCTTACAAATTCTCAAAGTCCAACCCTTGATCACTTAGACGAGTGTTCAATTTATAGGAAAATGGAGGTGGTTTGGTCATAAACGAGGGTATTGAATGGCCTTCCAAACATAGAGTTAGTTTCCATGGAGGAAGGGATGAGAGGATAGGAGGTTACTTAACTCATTCCCTATCCAATTTCGAGCTCATAGGAGATGATAAGTGTGGCAATCTTCTAGAATGCTCCAGAAGATAAGAATATTCCCAAAATCGTATGAAAGTTTTGCTCAGTCTCACCTAACGCAGGTCAAACTAGGCCTAAGTGCACTGAAATGCACCCTTACATGGGCCTAGCTGCACTGAAGCACATTTACCCCCGACCAAGGCTACGCTGGTTCCTCAAGGAGGCATTTCTGGAGGGCTTCAGACTAAGAAACTCTCAGGAATGAAGGCATTCAATGTGATGACTTGTCTAGGGCATGTAGCAACTAAATTATGGTTTGATGAGCCCTAATTGTACTGATCTAAATTTTGGGAGTGGTGTTCACAAATAGACCTATAATAGCTACCCCCTAAAGCATGAAGTCGAAAATGATAATGTTGAGTGATATGCTTTACGATGAGATGAGGAGGAACTGAAGCGAATGGTGTCCTACATCAATTACAATACATAATATTATGATATTTTGGATTTTTCATGAATCACTGAGGGAAGGCATATTCGTGCATAGCATATAAACTTTTCGTTACATGTACATAAATCAGATAGTCGTCTAGAGATATAGACCCATGATAGGATGACCATTTATGTAAAGCCATCGTACAAATTATTTAGTACTCTCCTGAAATCACAACCTGGATGGATGAAACTAGATCCGGGGTCTTCTATCTCATTCAATTGTTCACTCAAGTATGAGTCTAACCATGTGAATGTATGATATGAAGTCTAACATGGGAAGACACCATCTGATTACGAGCCAATGATGTGAGATGTTAATAGACACGAGAGAAATCACTGATAATGATAATGATCCTCAAGGTACTGCAGTACATTCTACATGGTATGAATAGATGTTTTGATGTTGAACACCATAAAAAGTCTTTCGGTCAAAGGCCAGTGATGTCAACTAGTCGTCGGAAACGAGAGACCTGCCATTGATGTATGAAAGCCTCAAGGTACCGGAAGGGCGTCTTGAACTCAACTTCTTGGATAACATGTTAATGTCAAAAATAAGTGACTCATCGTAGGAGGTCCTTGATGTATCCCACATCAATGACATGAAACAATGTAGTTATTTTAGAGATGTATTTGATTGAAAACACAAGGTTCAGGAATGGCAGTCATGAAAATGAAGTTTTATGAGTATTGCAAAGGATGAATTTACTAAATTACTTCTCTTCAACATGTCGATGACACTGAATGAATTGGCAGCAATGACCCAAAACCAAAGTAATGGATGGTATGATAGACCATAGGTGTGATAACTATCAAGAAGATAACCAAACCCAAGTAGTCACACAGATGAACTGAAAGTGTCATGTTCAAGAGTGACTTGCTGCCATAAAGGGGTTTACCCCTTTTCCCATTTTCCCTAGTCATTGCTGACTAGTACCTCTTTATTTTTTATGAAGCTTAAGGAGGATAACATATTCTTGTTGTATAATTCCACCCTTCGGGTGGATCCATCACTATGTGATTTTTTAACAAGTCTAGTGAAGGTGAAACTCGGTCTTGTCATGATGGACAAGTTTGTCGCTATTTGATGTTTTAACGAGTTTAATGACAATGATAACTTGGTCGTTTTAATGTTTAGAGAGTTTTAAAAGGGAAAAAAAGAAAAATCTATTAGTGCCTAAATCTACCTCAGGCTGAGAAGGGTAGGATCTAGGATAACATCCAACCATGCTTAACCTGGTAGCTAGCCCTACCAGGTCAGGAGAGGGCTCTTTCCTTGTCAATCTCAGCAAAATATGATCAATGAGGCTTGAGATGACTGATGTGAATACTAATCTTAGGCTAGGTATGTGTTCAGAAAAGTTTGATTGAATTTGATGATGTTTGTTGGCTCAAATGTGAAAGACATATTTGGGTTTGGGGAATGAGGCTCAGTTTTGCAGAGATCTCTATGGGGCGAGGTAGGCAAATGGTTTGGTATTTCAAAATTGAGTGAGATGGAGAGATTTTAGAATGGTGATGAGTTGAAGAGGGCATGAAAGTCTCAGGGATCCTCTTCAAACAACTGAAAACATAAATAACTAAACAAAACCTTAGGTAGAGCACTGCAATTTCAATGGATTCTACCTTTATCCTTATTTGATTTAGTTAAGATGAAGCAAAGAGAGATTATGGCATACATAGAACACATTTAAACCTACAATTATAGAAGGAAACACAATACCAAATCAAGATGCCATAAGAATCCCATAAAGTGTTGCAAACCATGGTCTATTCCTTTGCCAAATTGCTAAAAATGAGTGTACAATAAAGCTCCAAGCTTTCCCAAAAGTCTAACCTTTGCTAATGACTAAAAACTTACAAGATATAGGAAACCAAAAATTCATCCCAGCCTCTAGGGGTACATCTCATAAGTTTAGGAGCTTTTCCAACAAATTCGAAACTGAGAACTAAAAAGTAGGTAGTGGAATAGCTTGCCTCTAAAAACTAGGGAACTGATTCATTTAGTTGCAAACTACCTTTTCATGGATCAATCTACCTCTATGAGCAAACATTTAGCATAATTACATCAAAATTAATCAATTCACATTAAATTACATCATGATTTTGACAATTAGAAGGAGAAAAGTCAAACTGTGAAGAAACTGGGTGAAAACAGAGTTTTTTGGCCAAAATGAGCAAAATTCCTCTAATGTGTCTCGCTGATTTCCCTATGCGTAACACCTTTTTGCAACTGATTTTGGAGGCCTTCCCGGTGTCCAAATTTGCTCCAAGTGGGCTCGTTGGAAAGGTATACCTAGGTATACCTATGTAATTTTCAGAACAAGTGGAATTTATAAATTTGGCCTCAATTTTCCCCTCCAAAACTAAATTCTCCCAACACTGCTTCTTGTGTATTCAAAAAGGGGCAGAAAGGTAATTTTTGAGGTGTTTTTGACCTTTTTGGAAGCTCAAAACCTGTCAAAATTTCTTGGCCATTTGTGGGCATGCATATGTTTCCATGATAAATCCGAAAATGCTGAGTTTTCCTCAAAAGGATGTCCCCATCAAAAGCGCGCGCCAGGTGGCGGGGCGCATCAGGCAGAAAAACCTGTTTTTTAGGCCAAAAGTTCCAAAACTGCAAAAAGTGTCCCAAATTTCTTGAAATTTGGGGTGAGTGTCCTCCATTAAATGCTATGTTGGGCGAAGGAATCCTCAGCCAATATCTGAAGTATATCTTTCTCTTTTTGCTTCCTCGATGCCTTCTTCAACTTGGCCTTCAAGTTCCTGATTTTTGCTTTGCACACCTTGTTTCTCACCAAGTAGTGGTAGGCCATGTGCCAAACTTGGCCTTCTGTAGTAACTTTTCCAAGTGGGTATTTTCCCTCTCAAGCCAAGACTCACGATCAGCATTGATTTCTTATTCAAGTGGTGTCAACTTGACTTTCCTCCTCTTGGCAGTTTGTCGGTTCTCTCGTATGTTTTGTAGCTCCATAATGGTTTGCTGATCCTCTAGCTGTTTGTTTCTTTGCTAAATATATTTGATTATTCACTTGGCTCTTTCTAGGTTGAGAGACAAATCATTAATGTCCACTTTTTGCTCCTGAATGATCTCCTTAAGCTTTGAGCTTTGTGAGCCCAAATCGGTGTCATCATCCTGAATAAGAATGAAATATGTCTCCTGCCCTCATGAAGGCATCTCATCATGTAATGGCCACTTGCCCTTGTCTTGTACCTACTCTACTGATGGAATAAATGAGACCCCCTCCACCACGGGTGGAGATAGTACTCGCTTTGCCACTGCAAACAACCTTCTAGTGCCCTTTTGGTAGGTGACAAACACTGCACACTAGTGCTTGGGATAGTAGGACTAGGGATTTAGGATTAGTAATTTGGGGATATGGGATTTAGGGAATGGGTTAATGAAAATGTAATGAGAGGGAGGGAATGAAAGAGTGAGGGAGTAAGAAATGGCTAGGAGAGAAATTGGTAGCAAAACATACAATTTACAAATCCTATGCAACTATTTTTGGCAAGAAATGCAAAGAGGTAGGGTTTTGATTTTTTCTCATTAAATCACCATAAACACCAAGGTAAACTCATTCAATGGCCATGGAGAAATGTTAACTTACTTGAATCAATGAGGATTGAGCAAATATAGCAGTTTGGGTGTTGGTTGTGGATGAAATCATGCTTGAAGCCCTGTGCGTCGAGCCACAAACCCAGTGTGCCGCGCCACTTCAATGCGTCATGCATATCTAATTTTTACACTGCAAAGTGTGGCCCAATGCGTTGCACCCACGACCCAATGCATTGTGCCTCTGAAATATGCCCAAATTGCTGCAGTTTTGCCTCCTTTGAGATTTTTGACCTTTCTCTTGTTCACTCCTTCTCCTTTGGATGCAAATGAGCTCTTTAAACATAACAATGGTTTATATACAAAGGATTTTAAAAAACCCACTTTGTAATGTTTGCCTTTGACTTGCTTTTAAAACTCTGTTTTTGGGTAGTTTGCTTTATTTTTGTCTTTGATAAACTGAATGCTTTGAATTTTTGTTTACCTTGCAGGGGATGGAGTTGCTGAAGCTTGGCAAGGTGACCAGGGTTTCCATTGAAGTTATTACATATGGAAAAACTGAAATTACATCAAATTTATACTAAAAAAGATAAAATACTCTGTTTTTTCCTCAAAACAGGGTTTTGAGGAAAAATCAATCACTAAGCATGTGATTATGGAAGTTATTGTTACTGGAAGTTTATTTGACCACCTCATGCACTTGCTGACCGTTATTGAGAATTTTGAAGACCTCATTGACGAAACCCTAGACCTAATGAGACCTAAAACCCTAAAAATGAATTTTGCAAATTTAAAGACAAAAATTGACTGGAGATGATCTAGATGAATGAAAATGGGCCAGCAAGTAAAGGACATGAGGGAAAATGTACAATAAGCCACTACCATCAGATGATCCATGATCCTAATGGAATGCAGCTAATCGGATGAGATGCATAACATGCAATGCAACAAGAGAATTTGATCATTGATGGAGGGATGAAGATACCGACACTAAGAAACTCCACAAGTTCTTTTTCATATGTTTGTCTCTCAAGTCTTAAAAAGTATAAAAAAATACAAGAGAGAACCTATTGACCGTGTTTTATCAACGTATTCCTTTTTCGTAAATAATCTATCTCATTCCAGAAAAGGGTTAAACTTATACTGAGTAGATGTCATTTCCAACCCATTAATGAGATGAAAAGGACAAGCGCTCAACAATCTTTTCATATTTCGAGAGTTTGAAAAGAGCTTAAAGAGGATTCCACTTTGAGGAATGAGTGGTGTCTAGGATAGGGACTGGTTCCCGTGATGTTCAAACTTCTCAAAACATGTTGATTTATGTGAAGAGGCTAGCTAATAAGATGAATCATTACAACTGTTCCTCAAAAAAGGTTAAGCAACCAAGTGAAAGCATATGATTGGTCAAGAAGATAGTGACGATGGAAGGAGAATAATGAAGGCTCATATGATAGAAGAGGCTGATAGAATGGAAATCAAGAGGGATAAAATAGAGATGGGTTCATTTTTACACAAGCTTGAAACGAAAAACTATGCTTGAATTCAGTTTCATTTTTACACAAGCTTGAAATGAAAAACTATGCCTAGATTCAGTTTCATGTTTACACAAGCTTGAAATGAAAAAATATGCTTGGATTTAGTTTACATGCCCCTAGCATGATGACTTGATTCTAGGTGCATGCCCCCCAAGCTTCATTTCATTAACCTAAGTACACTACTTGTGGCTATTAGGTGGATGGAATGAAGGTTCATTTACGAGATCAAGAGAAAGAATCGACTGGGATTTTACGATATCTACTCAAAGACTTGAATTGGAACTTTGCTACAGGAGACCTTGTTTCATTTTTTAATGAGCTTGACACAAGACAAGGAACTCTCCTAATATTCCTTGTTTCATTTTTTAACGAGCTTGACACAAGGCAAGAAACTCTGCTCTGATTCCTTGTTTCATTTTTTAACGAGCTTGACAGAAGACAAGGAACTATGCTCATGGGACCTGTTTCATTTTTTAATGAGGTTAGCGTAGTAAAAGAACTATCCTCATATTCCTTATTTCAATTTTTAATGAGGTTGACACAAGACAAGGAACGTCCTCTTGTACCTGTTTCATTTTTGAATGAGGATGACACAGTAAAAGAACCATCCTCATATTCCTTGTTTCATATTTTAATGAGATTGACACAAGACAAGGAACTTGCTCAGATTCCTTGTTTCATTTCTTAATGAGGTTGACATAAGACAAGGAACTATCCTCATATTCCTTGTTTCATTTTTTAATGAGGTTGACACAAGACAAGGAAATCTCCTCATACCCTTTGTTTCATTTTTTAACAAGGTTGACACAAGACCAGGAACTATCCTCATATTCCTTGATCACGATGCTTAAGAGGTCATGACTTCGAAGAGGTTCTCATAAGATGGGAGAACAAAGCTATGGAAGGGATACATAGCAAGGAATCCATTAGAGAGATAGGGTTCCAATTCCCCTAGTATATAATGCACAACATCACAAAATTGATTTTCAGTTGATGTAGGTATGGAACAAGTTGCCACATAATTGACCCATGGTGGGGAAGATATCATTGGGACAAAAGGACCATTTAGGGAAGATGGTTGACTGGAAGCCATATTTAGACTAGGAAATGAAAGCTGGTCAATGGTGACAATTTTGCCTTCATGTGAGAAAAACATCACTCGAAAGAGTGTTGAAACAATAGCTCCCATGTCATAAACATAATCGCACCCAAGAAGTAAATTGTAATCTAAAAGGCCTGGGACTACCAACACATTAAGATAAATAATTTTTCCTCCTAAAGTAATAGGAAACTGAGGAAGGATCCCTAATGGTTGATTGGTTCCTCTGTTAAAAGCTAATAGATTCTAGGTAACAGGAACAAGTGGTGGCGAAGCAAGAGCTTTCCAAGCAGTGGAGGAAATGATACTCACGTATGCACCTTCATCTATAATAATGTCAGGTACAATCATATTACAAACTTGTACTGTGATATGGAAAGGCACATAAGGAGGAAGATGGCATCCTGCCAGTCGATTCAAATCAAAGGAAGTGACCAGACTACTTGGAGGCAGTACTGTCGAAATGGGAGTATTAACCCCTTGAGTTTTGAGAATGGGAGGATTTTCCTCCCGTCTTGATGGAACAGGAGGGTTTCCCCCAACCTCATTGGAATCTGAAGAAATGAAAAGAACCTGAGTGGTATCATACTCACTTTATATGAGAAAGGTATGATTAAATAAAGGTGAAATTGGGTCAATTGTTTCCTCGACCTATGATGGGTTAGGTATAGACTCATGGGATTCACATTCAGAGAGAGTGGGTTTGGCTGATGGTTGATTTGGGTCAGTCACTTTATCAACTAGTGAAGGATTAAGGGAGAGTCTCCTGTAACCAGATCGAAGTTGCTGTGGAGAATCAGGACGGTTATTCAACACTTTTTTGGCTTCATACAGATAGGGACAAAGGTGAATGGGGTGATTCCTTTCACATAACCTACAAGGAAACTTAACTTTACCCTTCTTTCCATGAACTTTACTACCACTAGTTGATGTTGTGTCACCAGCATGATCTCCAGAAGTTGATGACACAAGATGATGTGAATGAGAAAACCATTCTTCTAAGGTTTGAGGAATACCAGAGAAATTTCGAAGAAGATGATCTCCCATACAAAGTTTGCAAGGATATCGAAGTCTGTGAGGCTTATCAGATGGTTTCTTATCAAAAGTTACATTTGAAGAAATGGTTGCTTGGTGGCCCCCCTGCTAAATATGCTTCTTATTCTTCTTATTCCCTTTCTTCTTGTTTTTATCCACCTAGTTACTAGTACAATACTTTCACCAAGCGAATAGGAAGAAGGGGAGGAAGAAACAACCGATGAACAAGGAAAAGGGTCAACTTTTGGATCAACTAGAGGTTAATTTTTCCCAGTTATAGGAATATTCGATTGCGGGTCCAAGCTGGTTGAGGAAAACCATACTAGCAAGCCGATGGTAAGTCCAAGAAGGGACAATGTAGCCATATAAGGAGCACCAATATTTCTGAAAGGTGGAAACGAATTAGGATTCCCATCAAACAGAATTCGTTGATCGGTGAACTCTAGAGTTGTTGCCATATGTTCAGCCTAAGATCAACTAAGGAGTGACGTGGAGGATGTTATCCGCGGTCAATTAATTTTATTTTATTAAAAATAACATAACAAAACAAAAGAGGGATAATCTAGGCAAAAAGATTACCAAGTAACTGTGAACTGCAATATAGTACTCCAGTAAACCAAGGACTTAACATACTTGTAGGAAATCTCCCTGAATGTTGTGTTCGGTGTATCACAATGTACAAGGCGGCTGACTCAGTTACCTATGGATGGATAGAAACCTAATGTAGTCATCCCATATATACCTAAAAGTACATGGAGGCCCAATCCGTGTTAGTGATTTGTAATGCGAAACCGCACAGTGAGATAATTCCTTTATACTTTATGTATGGTAACACTGCCCTATATACCCGAAAGTACGTGGATGAGCTACGATATACTTATGTATATGGAATGAGGTATCACACTTGGAATGTATCATAGACAAGTTAGTGATAGCTGCTATGTTTTACGACGTCGAAACACGTCTCAAGCCTAGAACCTCTAAATGTTTTGCGTTATGTGACAATGCTCCATTAGGTTAATTGAGATTAATTTAAAGTTGATATTGCTTAAGGATTTTCCTTTCAAGTTCACCACGAGATGTTTTATGAAATCCCTAGAATGAAACTAATATGGTAAGCATTCTTTTCATTCAATTTAAACAATGACAACCTTAGCTAATAGGGATAGATCAATCATATTATTTTAATCCAAAGAGCATAGAGCACATCTATGCAATTTCCCTAAACTATTCCTACAATCAAACTCAAAATTTTTCAATGCATGATGCAAGTTTTTCTTTTCAATTCCCTTAATGTTGAGATGAACAAAAGGAAACTAATGCACATACAATCAATCAATCTTTTTGCAAGAACAAATAATTTACAACAATTCCTTTTCAAAAGAAATGAAGACTTTTACGACTCTTTCTTTTGAGAAAAGATTAATCGACTATAAGCTATCTTTGACAATGAATTGATAATAATAAAGAAATCATTTAAGAAACACTAAAAAATCAAGGCCAAAGTAGGGCTAGGATGAGAAATACAAATTTATTTCAGAGACACAACAATCATTGATCTTTCACATGCAAAAACAGAATGAAATTTCAGAAAAATCAAGTCAAAGGTGGGATTTTAGACATAAGGAGGATTAGCACAGCCCTGAATGGGAGACAGTGTGCTTTAGAGAAATTTCCTCAAGCCAAGGGTGCTCTGCAGCTCTCTGTGTCCTAACCAAGCCTGCGATGGTGCTAGAGAGGCCATTCTAGGGGCTTTCAAGCACAATTTTTATGAAAAAAACTTTAAAAAGGCTGAAACAAGATCAATAGAAGAAATTAAAGTTTACTAGGGTGTACTAGGATGAAGATAAGCTACTCAGAATGATGATCATTCTTCAGTATGGCCACCAATTTGTTATGTGGAATTTTGCATCTACGGATAAATACAATTTCCCTAGGTGGGTAGCTACACCTAGAACAATAGATTTAAACAATTTAACCTTTTTCTATAGAAGATAAATAAGAAAAGGGACACACTTGTTATCTTTCCCTTCCCTTTGTCTCCTTTGAATAGCTCTTGTTGCTCCTTCTCGAACTGAATCTGCTCGATAAGTAACTGCAATCATAAAAAAAGGACAAAAAGCAATCAAAGCAAGAGATCTATCTACTATAAACAAATGGAACCGAAAGCATTTACACATATAATCATCATACATAAAGACAAGAAAATGGGAAAAGGTGTAAACAACTTTATTAAGTAGAAGGAAGAGTTACAACCAAGTAGTTCGATCCCATGTCACTCATCCAGCTTGAGTTCTATCCTTCACCATACCATAAGCACAACACTCTAGCAGCATAACAATACTTGTTTACAATCTCAAACCTCAAACCAAAAATATCTCCTTACAAATTCTCAAATTCTAGCCCTTGATCACTTAGATGAGTGTTCAATTTATAGGAAAATGGAGGTGGTTTGGTCATAAATGAGTGCATTGAATGGCCTTCAAAACTTAGAGTTATTTTCCATGGATGTAGGGATGAGAGGATAGGAGGTTACTTAACTCATTCTCTATCCAATTTCGAGCTCATAGGAGATGAAAAGTGTGGGAATATTCTAGAATTCTCTAGAAGATAAGAATATTCCCAGAACCCTATGAAGAATTCGCTCAATCTCGCCTAGTGCAAGTCAAAGTTGGCCTAAGTGCACTAAAATGCACCCTTACGTGGGCCTACCAGCATTGAAGCACATTTACCCCTAACCAAGGTTGCGCTAGTCCCTCAAGGAGGCATTTTTGGAGGGCTTCAGGCCAGGGAACTCTCAGGAATGAAGACATTCAATGTGATGACTTGTCTAGGGCATGTAGAAACTTAATTAGGGTTTGATGAGCCCTATTTGTAATAATCTGAATGTCGGAAGTGATGTGCCCAAATAGACTTGTAACAGGAAGGTCGAAATAGTGACACGTGGAACGTCATACAAGTTCGATCTACTGAACTAGTCTATACTCATGTCATCGTGGGATATTTCGAATAACGCTTTCTTGGAGAATACAATATTGATCAGACTTGTGAGGATGGAAAGAGAAATGAGGGCTACCTTGAGATGAAATTTTAGACCTTGGAGACCAGAAATTACAGAGATACAACATATTCAATATCGAGCTCCTACAAAGCAAAAAAAGTTGTGTAGTATTTTTAAAATTTTGCATAAGTTTGGTTTGAAAAATTAGTTTGAAGGAATACAAAGGGCATAGTGAAGCTTAATTATCATTAATTGATGCCCCAAAGAAAGAAAATGGAAACACCTAGTAAGCATCCTGAAAGCTCTATCATGACTCATGAAGAAGAGGAATAAATACAACATGATATATCAAAATTACGAGACCAAGTGCAACAAATTTCACTCGCAAAAAGTAACATAAGATAAGATGGATGGTTTAAAGAAAGGTGTGGAAGCTAAGATGAATGGTGTGGAAGACAAGATGGATGGCGCGATGGATGGTTTGAATAAAGGTGTGGAAGCTAAGATGATTGGCGTGGAAGCTAAGATTGATGGCGTAGAAGCTAAGATGGATGGTTTAGAAGTAAACATTGAAGATTTGAAGAAAGACATGGAAGGTATGAAAGGAGGTTTGGGAAAGTTGCTACAAGAAATGATTCCTAATGGAAAAAAGGTAGTAGAGGAAACTCATAATGAGAACAAAATAAATGTTAGTCATGATTTCATTAACTGGTGAGTGTGCAACTTCAATTATTTGACTACTATCCATTGGGACAACTCATATAGGTTTTTAATATTTTACTAAATCTTGTGTGTTGGTAAGTCCCTTCCTTAATAATACTCTTTTTAGGTAGTCATGAAACACATGCACTATATTGAAATTATTTCAAAATTAAATATTAACTCAACCTAAATAAAATTCTACTCAATTACTTCAACATTCCCATATTTGTAGCATGGTTGATTTTATATATATGTGGTTTCCATTTAATTTTTTTTTTTTGGATGTGGTTCATGGACTCTGGAGACCAGTGAATTTTATGTCCACAAAGACATTGTTCTAGGTAGATCCAATCAAAGGGATCACTTCCTATTGGCTCAGTAATGGAGCTGAACCTCGAGAGCGTTACGGAGAATTGACCCCATGACCTCTCAATAGCAAGGAAATTTAATTACCGGAACATGAATAAATGAGCTAACCCTCAAGGATATGTGGTTTCCATTACTATGCATGCTCAACTATTGATTTTCTCAAGGGTGTCCATTTGGCTCCTTCTCTATCATTTCATACCCTTGTCACTATCCATAAGATTCCTTCATTGGTTGATGGTAATTAGTTTCTTCCAATCCCACTTCAATCAAGTGGTCATTTAATGTGAAATTCACAAACACATTTTATATAATTCTTGTTGCACACATTTATTCATACACTAGAGGTTAATCTAATTAATCTCAACATGTGCTTTATCACTTCTAATAAACAACCAATTTATTCTATGAACATGTACAATCATTGATTGAATAAATTAGCATATATAAATAATAAATGAATATTATCCAGCTAAAGGTACTTCACAATTCGATCTTTTTAAGGAGAAATGAATAACAACCAAATTTTATCTTTTAACAACATAGGGGTCTATCCCCCTTGCACACATGTACATATAGGATGCTTCGATACTAGGTAAATACCAAGATAATTACCCTTTTTATATCACTTATGCAATAATTATTAGGCATCTATAATTTTCTACATTCCAATACTTTTCATTATCAACAAAACCTCAGTATCAAAGAGATTGAAGGCTTATCCCTTTTTTATTCCTATGTATAGATGGAATTCATACCACTCTTCCCTATTTCCCTTGAGTAGTTACTTTCAACCAAGATTTTCATCTCTACTTTGGTTTAGTCCATTATTCTACACAAGACAATTAATTGTTATCTTCACATTTTGTGGCTTTATTTCCTTAGTTAGATATTTCTAACGATACACTCACATGTGGCCATATCATTATGCAAACTTCCTTGGTTGCAATATCCATTAGTACCTGAGGTGATCTCAATACCAAGGTTTAGTATTACGTCTAATCATTTTAACTTCATACCAATTGATTTCCGATGCATAGTCATAAACATGCATTCAAATTATGGATTCAATTGTGCATTCAAACAATGTCTAGTCATGCACAACAAATCATGCACATTATCATGTTTGTGCACTATCTACATATTTCTTATTTTTCTTACACATTCATGAAATGTAAAAACAAACACAATTATGAGAACTTATAGTGATTCAATCACATGTTTCATAGGTACAACATGTTGTCCTATTTCATATGATAGCAACCAACAAAGAATCATTTATTCCAAATATCATGGAATTATCAGGTGACCATGAATGTCACCTAGAGCCTAGCCAATGACAAATATCAATTTATCCTCCATACATGCATTCATCTTACAACAACTTTTAGATTTTTAAGAGGGGCTGCTTACCTAATTCCCACTCAATATTTTGAACACACCAAGACCATACCTGCATGGTTGTTAGAAATTATTAGATTCTATTTGATCAGGGGGTGCCTTAGGGAGGGTTCTTACACTCCTCTTAACCAATCCCAGCTAGCAAAAGAAGGAACTAGTGGTGCACATGGAAATTTTTCGGTGATTGTTGGAAATTTGTATAAGATGGGTGCTGAAGAGATCTTGCGAAGGTATGTGCCTAATTTTGAGAGAAATAGCATCCTCATGGAATCTCATGGAGGGGCTGTGAGAGGACATTATGCAGGAAAGGATACGGCACATAAGATTTTGTGCATTGGTTTGTGGTGGCCTACATTGCATAAATATTCTTAAGCGTATTGTAGGGCATGCGATGCATGTTAGAGAATGGGTAGAACATCACAAAGGGATGAGCTGCCACTGAATCCTTAGGTATCATTGTAGCCATTTGAAAAATTGGCGATTGACTTTGTGGGGCCAATTCATCCACTAGGGAAAAAATAGGTGTGCACTATATCATCACCGTGACAGAGTATCTAACTAGATGGGTGGAGGCATAACCAGTGAAGGATTGTACAGGGGATACAATAGCAAAGCTCTTGTTTGAGTATGTGTTAACTAGATTCGGCTACCCAAAAGTGTTGATCAGTGATCGGGGTATGTGCTTCCTCAATGAAATGATCAGTACACTGAACGAAGAGTTCTGGGCTTATCATTAGAAGAGAAAATCATATCATCCTCAGGATAATCGGATAGTTGAGGCTTTTAATAAAATCTTGGAGAATGTGATGGTGAATATTTGCAACGCACAACGGAATGATTGGGATGTGTGAATACTTATAGTACTATGGGAATATAGGACTACTTGCAAAAATTTGATAGGACAGACACCTTTTAGATTGGTTTATGGCATGGAAGCTGTGATGCCTATGGAATATATTGTGCCAAGTTTATGCATAACAACTTTCATAGGTATGGCAGATCGTCATGCCCTAGAAAAATGACTTGTGTAGCTGATGGAGCTTGAAGAAGATAGATTCTTGGCTAGATTCCATCAGCAAGTACAGAAGGAACATGAATAAGCATGGCATGATCAACACATCAAGTTGCACATGTTCGAGGTAAATTATTTGGTCTTACTGTATGATAGCAAGTTCAATAAGTTTTGGGGGAAATTTTAGATGCACTGGTTGGGTTTGTATGTTATCAAAGAAATCACCGATGAAGGCACGATTCAACTTGTGAAGTTGAATGGAGAACCATTTCCGGAAAGGGTAAATGGCAGTCGATTAAAGCCATATACAGGGGATTCAACTCAATGAATATATGATGATGACATAGTCTTAGTGTTCTATGCAGTTGTAAGGGAGCGTAGGACTATAAACTACATTGCTAGGTTGGGAGGACTTTGCGACAGGTGGGCCACGTGGAAAATGGTGAAGTTATAATATAAGAAACTGCGTGAAGGGAGATATCACGCAACACATCTATAAAGTGACTGTTAGAGTCATTGCTCATGATTTGACAGCTAGGAGATGGTTAAGAGGAGTGGGTGGGTGGCATTTAAGGCTAAAATATTTGAATATCTCTCGCCAAACTAGCATTAATGATCGAATTTTGGAGGGAACGGTCAGATTTGAATTCAAATGCCCCTATAAATTATGCGTGCCAGTCCAAAAGAGAACACTTTGCCCACTTAGAGGTGCCGATCCAATAGAGAACACTTTGCACACTTAGAGTTTTTGAGCCAAGTTTTCTGTGTCATATGAACCGTTTGTTCTTTGAGGATTTGGTCATGAACCTTGTGTTTTCCAATTTACCTTAGTTAAACTAGAAATTTATCCTAGAAACCATGCTAGGTTCGAGCCCTAGTTAGACTATGAGCACAGGGGGAGACATTGCATCAGAAGAAGCTGCTCCAGAGGTGGTGAGCATGGAGGCTCTAGCTCCCATCCCTATGGCATCAACATCACCTAGGGCGAAACCTACACCTATTAGAGAAACCCAGAAGCTGAAAAAGGATAAGCAAAAGAAATCGGTGCGGGTGGGTGAGTCACCCAAAAGACATTCTTCCACTCAAAAGAAAAAGAAGGATAAGCATCCCAAGAGGGTTGTTGATTTGGAGGCCAAGGAGGGATAGGGCAACGGAGACATAGACGCCGAGGGAGTAGAGCCCTTAACCAAGTTACTTGATTACATCCCTCCATGCAAAGGGAAGGCAAAGGTCACTAAGAACCTGTATTCTGGGAAGTTCGTCATCTCTACACCCCTGCTACTGGAGCAGGTTCCCTTTGAAAGTTCGCATCTCGCACAGATCCCCCTACTGAAGATGGAGGATTAGGACCTTGCAGACCATGAGAGTTTCCCGCACCTATCAATTGTAAATTACATGAAGTGTGTGTACTACTGAGATTCAGGTGTCATTGAGTTGGAGACGGTGGAATGGATCCATGGAGTGGAAAATTTCGGGCTATTCAAGTTGTTGTGGGTGCCCCGCTATCACTACACTACTAATAACACCACCTGTGTGCAGCAGTTACTTACTCTTGTACACGATGGGTGCTTATGGCTTGGCACACCTATACCTATCACGGACATGCTCATCCACAAGATTAAGCACCTACCACATGAGAGCTTGAATCTAGTTAAGGAGTTTGGCGGAAAGGTAGGAGAAAATTATTTGGCAGATAAAATGAAATAAGAATTCGAGATTGTGAAAAACCCGTGCTACTATTGCATCACGTCTATTAATGATCTTGCGGCGCAAACTGCTACACAAATCTTGGCAGGAAAAGTAATGAGAAAGTGTCACACAGATGAGGTTACGATGCATGTGGTATTGTTAGCTTCATAATGTGCGAAGGGTGTGCCACTGTGCAGTTTAACTAGTCATGGTACTTATGCAATGAGTTCCTTGTGAATTGTCACGAGGTGCATGAGGAGACCAAACCATTCCACTATGCGTGGTTATTTCTTTCAATCATGTTGGTCACATGCGAGTTTCCAGAAGACAGTCAGTTTCCTCCATTAAAAGAAGGTTTGTCGGAGGCCACATAGTTCGCCTCCTTTTGGGCCACGAAGGATCCTGCATGGCTTACTGAGACAAAGATATTCTGGGTGTTGATGGAGTCCAGCATCTACATGGCCATTAACGAATGCCTAAGGTTTTCCCCAGCGTTGTATGAGCAGTTGTCTGCGTGTGTAGTGTTCAAGGCATATTTCTACCGCGTCTACATTCAAGTGCGTAAGGACCTCCAAAAAATGGTACGATTTACCATACTTGGTCACGGATCATGACATTTAGGAGGTGGTCAAGCGTTGTCCGATAGAATGGTGCACCCCAGTCAGACTTGAATGCAGGAACTAGTAAGGGAACGGGCGGCTCAGTTGAGAAGAAGAGGAAGGATGCAACAAAGAAGGCTTGCAAAAATTGGCCACGTAATGGAAAAATGAAGCCATACAAAAGGCTTGGATGGACTAGGAGCGCACTAAAAAAGAAAAGGCCGAGTAAGAACAACGCAAATTGCAGAGAAGTGGTAAGTCCCCTTCACCTGTCACAGAGGAGGAAGAAAAATTTGAACAGGGTGGAGGAGGAGATGAGGGGTAGAGCACCCCATTTCAGCTAAGGAAGTGTAGAGAGCAACAACAGGAGGGTTCCTGCAAGAAGCAGAAATAAGACAAAATGCAGGTGGATCCCATAACCTTGACAGAGGGTGATCTTGATGAGATCAGTGACAAATTTTAGGACACTACAACTGAGCTGCTGCAACAGTTCGAGCACTAGTACATCCAAATGCTGGGGAGTGTCCAAAACGATCTGCGGGAGCTACAGATCCAAACTAGAAAAATACAGGTGGGCATGGGTCAAGCGAGCTTGGCACCGGGGACAAGTCAGGCTACAGTGCTAGTGAGGACATTGGACCTTCGAACAATGCTTCCACCGGAAGGGTCCCTATGCACAAAGTTGGCCGATGAAAATGTAACCTTGAGTACCCTTAAGAACATCGGATTGAACCTTACAGTGCTCCCCAATGATCTCCTTCATGCGCTGCAAACATGTGTGACAGAAGAATTGAGAGCTCGAGAGCAGCACACTCTCAACCTAATAAGCAAGTACCGGGTGAGCAATGAACAAATGTTTGCTGAGAAGACACAAGCCCTAAAGGAGAGAGATATTATCCAGTCATAAAGTTCCAAGATAGCAACTATGGTAACAAAGGTGTGCAGAATAGTGCTAGAGTTGCACATACTCGAGGATGCACAACCGGAGGCCAAGATCTGAAAATTAGATGCAGGCATTCGCGAGGTAAAGGAAGAGGTTGCGAGAGTTTAATTTGAAATCCACATGAAAATCATGGAGCTACAACTCAAATCACAGTCTTCGACAACACTCGAAGTTAGGGAGTAGCGTGGAGCCACTATAAAAGAAGGAATGATCACTTTGGATTCCGCAGTCATTAATTTCTCGGTCTTATTCAAACAAGCGATGGAATTAGTGACAACTCTGTAGGAAGACCCAACCCTATAGATGATAAAAACAACATTTTGTGAGCTGCAGAAGCAGTATGATGATGTCTGGGTGATGGCGTGCTCCATTGCTCCAACACAGCGCCTTTCTAAGTTGCAGGAGGGGAAGCAGCTCCGTGCATAGGTTGAAGCATTCCAATAGAAGGAGGCCGTGCTTAAGGCCTAGTTGGGACCTTGGTTAGATGAGTCTTACCAAGTAACAACTGCCATTTAGAAGAGCTAATGGGATTGTGAAAAAAACAACAAAAGATCAAGTTGGCCATGGAAGGCCTAGCTATAGAGCAGCTCGTTGAAGAAGTCAAGCAGGTAGCTACGTAGAGTGTTGTCGAAGTTTCAGTTGTGTAGGTGGAGCTGGGGGATCTTTGCAGCAAGATCATTGTGCCAACTGAGTGACGCAAGGGCGAGTGATGACCTTTGTGTTGGGGGCCTATTGGGATAGGGTCCCTTGGGTCAATCTTGGGGTTAAAACCCCAAGTTTTGATGTACATTTTGGTAAAATGATGTAAATTATTTGCAATTTTAGGTTGTGAAGCACGTAGATAGTTAGAAGTCAAAAGGGGTTTATCCCCTTCTCTAAGTAAAGTCAAGTTGGTTTTGAGACCTACCCATGGTCTGCAGACCATGGGATTGTATGAAGAAAAGCTATAAAGAGGTGTGTCTTAGAGAGTTCAGGCAAGAAATGAATAATTTGATGATGGGTCAGCAGAATATAGTGCAGAAAAATGAGTCTTAGAAAAAGGAAAAGGCCTTGCCACTTAGTGCGCAGAGGCCTAAAGTAGTGCCCGCAGTTGAGTGCGCAGACCCCTACAGCTGAGTGTGCAGGGCAGTTTTGAGTCTGTAACCTCATATTGAAGATCAATAAAGAAGACTGTTGGAGAAATTCATGTGTTTTATATGTTTACTTCTATTATTTATGTTTGTGATATATGATTTGATAAGATGATGTATTTATGAAATAATGATGTAATTATGCGCGACTCCATTGGATAATTATTATTAACTGAACACAATTCATGTTAAGTATTTACATGAAGATTAAAATGCATTCTGTTATGATTATTAAGTACTTGAGTAAGTCTGTTGTTGGATTTGTGTTATATTCTTTCCACAACTAGCCCATGTAGTTAATCAGGGGGTTAGAGGGGGGGCAGAGCCCCCCCTTTGTTGCACTGATTGTGTAGTGGGGGGGTCATAGGGGGTTTGAGGGGTGCAGGTAACCCCACTCTATGGGGTTCTGGGCAACGCCCTGGAAAATTTTGGTTTTGGAACCTATGTTAGGTTGGGCAGACCCACCTATGGTTTTGTGCATAGTTTTCACGCATGTTTTTGGACACGATGGTTTTCGGTCCATGGTTTTGGACATGATGGTTTTTAGTCCATGGTATTGGATGCTTTGACATGTATAAATATGTATTATAACATTGAAAGGAACATAATGAAAAATCAAGCTGGTAGTCCCAGTTTTGGGATCCAGGGGAAAATGTCTGTGTATATGTGTTTTATGTGTTATGCTCTCACATTGTTTAATTTATGTGTTTTATAATTCGTATGCTAGTAATTTCTGTATGGGGTTAAAACCTACATTTGGTATTAGAGCTATTTTAGCTTCAAGGGGTTTTTCTTGGACTTGTGGTAGACCCTGTTCAGTGGGAGATCTGGAAGATCGATTTTGGTGGTGAAAGAAGATGGCGAGCAGTGGAAAGATAGAGATCGAGAAATTTAATGGTCAGATTTTTGAGTTGTGGAAACTCAAGATGCAAGATTTTTTGGTGGATAAAGATCAGTGGATCACGGTAGATCTGGGTACTAAACCAACGAGAGTGTCTGATGAAGAATGGAATAAGTTGGATTGGAAGGCAAAGAGCACAATACAATTGTGTGTCTCAAATTCAATATTGTTGAATGTATTAGGGGAAGCTACAATGAAGGATTTGTGGGATAAGTTAGGGACTTTGTACCAATCTAAGTCTTTGGTGAATAAACTGTTCCTGTGGAAAAAGTTGTATAACCCGAGGATGAAAGATGGAGACTTGGTGAGAAAGCATTTGAACGCTTTTAATATTGTGGTAAGTTAGTTAGCATCCATTGATATTAAAATTTCAGATGAAGATAAGTGCATCAGTTTGTTGTGTTCTCTACCAGATTCGTGGGATAGTCTAGTTATTGTAATAAGTAGAAATGCAATTGCCTTGCAGTTTGATGAAATAGTCTCATCCTTGCTGACAGAGGAGATGAGATAGAAAAATATGTAGAACCAGAATGGTGATGCCTTGTCTGTACGAGGATGGTCCCAGAACAGAAAAAAAAATAGGTCATCCAGTGGGAGATCTAAATCTAGAGGGAGACCTAAATCGCCAGGAAAACCTATAAAGGTGGTGCATTGGAAATGTGCAAAGGAAGGGCACTACAAAAGGGGCTGTATATATAAAGCTCCTGATAGATGAAAGGGATATGATGATGCTTCTTCTGTAGAGGTGAAAACCACCTTAGATTAAGGTGGGGATGTGTACTTGGCTTCTTCAAGTACACATGTAGATCATGAGGCATGGTTGATTGATTCAGGTGCATCCTTTCACTTCACTCCCCATAGAGAGTGGTTATGCGAGCATGATAAATATGATGGTGGTGATGTCTTCTTAGGGGATGATAGGAAGGCTAGAATCATTGGTTGTCGAAAATCGAAGTTGAAGTTGCAAGGTGGAAGGGTTAAAACACTTATGGGTGTTCTACATATTCCTTCATTGGCTAGAAATCTGATTTCTGTAAGCAAGTTGGATGATGCAGGTGTAAAAACAGTGTTCGAGAAGGATACCTACAAGATGGTTTGGGCAGCACTGGTATTGATGTGGGGAGTTCGGATTGGAGCTCTATACAAGTTGTAAGGTAGCATGGTTGTTGATAGGTGCAACAGTTTTATGGTTCTTGAAAGTGGAGCAGAAAATCTAGTGGTCTCTGGAGAGAAGACCATGCTGTGGCATCAAAGGCTTAGGCACATTGGAAAGAAGGGCCTTTGAATACTTCATGGTAAAGGTATGGTAGAAGGTATGAGTAATAGTTCTCTGGATTTTTATTTATGTGAAAATTGTGTATATGGGAAGCAGAATTAGGTGAGCTTCCCCTCTGGTGGTAAGAGGGAAAAACATATATTAGAGCTTGTGCATAGTGATGTGTTTGGACCTGTGAAGGTTCCATCACTGGGTAAGTCTGTGTACTATGTATCATTTATAGATGAATTCTCAAGGAATACATGGATATATTTCCTTAAGAAGAAATCTGACGTCTTTGACAGGTTTAAATAATTCAAGGCTCTAGTGGAAAACCAGACAGAGAAGAAGATAAAGGTGATGAGGATAGATAACGGTGGAGAGTTTTGTAGTAAAGAATTTGAAGAATTATGTAAGAAGTGTGGTATAGCACAGCATAAGACTTCTCCATATACACCTCAGAAAAATGGAGTTGTAGAAAGAATGAACAAGATGTTGATGGAAAGGGCAAGAATCAGTCTCAGTGGTGTAGGGTTGTGACAGGAATTCTAGGTAGAGGCGGTGGAGACAACATGTTACCTAGTCAACGGATCACCTTCATCAGCATTGGAGGATAAAAATTCACAAGAGGTATGGACTGGTAACAAACCCTCTCTTTCACATCTGAGGGTATTTGGATGTGATGCATATGTACATGTTCCAAAGGAGAAACGAACCAAGTTGGATAATAAATATGAAAAATGCCTCTTTATTGGGTATAAGGAAGGTTGTGTATAGCCGAGATGTGGTGTTTAGAGAGGTGAAAGATGTTGTTAGACATGAAGTCCAACCAAAGGAACCTAAGAATATAGAGTTTGAGCTAAAGGAGGAAGAATCAGACTCTACAGTAGAGGAGGAATCAGAAGATGAAGAGCCACAAACTCCAGGTGTGAGAAGATCGGTTCGAGAAAGAAGGTAACGAGAAAGGTATAGTCCATCTGCTTTTTGTTCAAATTTTTATTTATTTATTACTGATGATTATCCCAGAACTATGAAGGAAGCAGTAGGTTTAGAGGATGGAAAACTTTGGAAAGAGGCCATGGTTGATGAAATGTAATCTTTGCACAGAAATGGGGTTTGGGATCTGGTGGAGTTGCTGGCTGGAAGGAAACCCATTGGCAACAAATGGGTGTTCAAGAAGAAGACAAATGTAGAAGGAAAGGTGGAGAAATACAAAGCTCGATTGGTAGCAAAAGGTTATTCCCAGGTGCCGGGAACTTATTTTGGTGATATTGTTTCTCCTGTTGCCAAGGTAACTTCTATTAGATTACTTTTTTCTATTGTTGCTACTTTTGATTTAGAGGTAGAACATATGGATGTGAAGACAACATTTCTTCATGGGGATCTAGAAGAGGAAATCTACATGAAGCAACCTGAAGGCTTTGCGGTGAAGGGTAAGAAAGAACTGGTATGCAAGTTAAAGAAGTCTCTTTATGGGTTAAAACAGTCATTGAGGATGTGGTATCAGAAATTTGATACATTTATAAGGGGACTTGGCTTCACCAAAAGCAAAGAAGATCACTGTGTGTATTTTAAATTAATTGGTGACTGTGTTACTTATTTGGTCTTGTATGTGGATGATATGTTGCTGGTTGGAAATGACAAATAAATTATCTAGGATTTGAAGACCCAATTGTCCTCCAAATTCGACATGAAAGATCTTGGTGTTGCAAACTATATTTTGGGCATGGAAATTAAAAGAGATTGAGCAAAGGCGAAGCTTTGATTAAACCAGAGGAAGTATGTCGAGATAATATTGCATAGATTTAATATGCAGGGTAGTAAACCGGTGAAGGTTTCTATTCCTGTAGGTGTAAAGTTATCTATTGAACAATGTCCCAAGACATAAGAAGAGGAAGAGGACATGTCCCGTGTTTCATATGCAAGTGTAGTCAGTACCTTGATGTATGTAATGGTCTATACTAGACTAGACATTGAACATGCAGTGGGAGTATTGTGCAGGTTTATGTCAAAACCAGGAAAGGAGCATTGGACAACAATGAAGTGGGTTTTCAGGTATTTGCGTGGCACTAGTGATTATGGTTTGTGCTACCAAGGAAGACCAGGATTGGACAAAGTGTTGGATATTCGTGGCTTTGTTGATGCACATTGGGCTGGAGATCTAGATCAGAGAAGATCTACAAGCGGGTATGTGTTTAACCTATTTGGAGGCGCATTCAATTGGATGGGTAAGAAACAATCTATAGTGGCATTATCAACTACAGAGGTAGAATATACGACAACCACTTGTTCAAGAAAGGAAGTAGTTTGGTTGTAGAGATTGTGTTCAAGTATGGGGTTAGTACAAGAGTTATTAGGATAGACTATGATAGTCAAAGTGCAATTTTCTTGGCAAAAAACCCTGCATATCATTCAGAGACAAAGCACATTGATGTTCAATATCACTTTGTGAGGGATATGATAGAAGGAAAATAGGTGTTGCTGGTAAAGGTGTGCACTTTGAAGAAAATTGTAGATGCATTGCCAAAATCTGTGAACTCTGAAAAGTTATTTTGGTGTAGAGAAACAATGGGCATTGCAGGGTTGGATAAATGACTAAGCTCTCTTATGGAGCCCTGTGGAAAGAAAATGACAAGTGGGAGAATGTTGGGTTGTGTTATATTCTTTCAATGACTAGCCCATGTAGTTAACTCGGGGGTTAAAGGGGGGGCAGAGCCTCCCCTTCGTTGCGTCAATTTCGTAGCGAGGGGGTCATAGGGTGTTTGAGGGGTGCAGGTAACCCCGCTCTATGGGGTCCAGGGCAGCAACCCAGAGAATTTTGGTTTTGGAACCTATGTTAGGTTGGGTGGACCCATCTATGGTTTTGTGCATGATTTTTGCACATGTTTTTGGATGCAATGGTTTTCAGTCCATGGTTTTGGATGCGATGGTTTTCGGTCCATGGTATTGAATGCTTTGGCATGTATACGTATGTATTATAACATTGAAAGGAACATAATGAAAAATCAAGCTAGTAGTCCCAATTTTGGGATCCAAGTGAAAATCTCTGTGTCTATGTGTTTTATGTGTTATGCTCTCACATTGTTTATTTTATGTGTTTTAGAATTCGTATGCAAGTAATTTCTATACAGGGTTAAAACCTACTTCTGCATGAATTCCAATCTAGGGCTATTTTATGGTGCAGGTAAGTAGACAACTTGTCTGCTAAGGGTCTGCAAAAGCCAATCGAAGACCTTTGCAGAGGTTTAGAGGTCGTTGGAAGGAAGTTAAAATATCAAGCCCTAAGGGCTTATAGATCTACACAAAGGTAGATCTAAGCCACAAAAAGACATCACACTAATCTTTGGATGCAAAATTTTTTTTACAACATCCCCCCATACTACTTTGGGTGAGATTTCAACCTGTGCTACGCGAGTTTATGCCAAAAGGGCCAATAGTGTAGGGTTTTGTTTGGCACAATTAACTCTGAACCTCGATCGGGACCCTCTAAGCGAACAACACACTCAGCTGTAGAGCCTTTCTCTCCTCTACGAATCACTTCTCTACACTATATTTTGTTGACCCATTACATCCGTCATCATCAGATCATGCCTTAGAATCTCTATGACACACCTACTTCTACAATCCCATGGTCCACAAACCATGGATGGATCTCAAAACTAACTCAACTTTACATGAACAAGGGGATAAAACTACTTTTACAACTAATTACCTACACGCTCCGCATCCACAAATCACGGTGGCTTTACATTTTTTCATAAAAGTTGCATCAAAACTTGGGTTTTTAACCCCAAAACTGACCCAAGGAACCCCATCCCAACAGGCCCCCAACACAAAGGTCATGACCCAACCTCGGTCACTCAGTTGGCACTGCGATCTTCCTGCGAAGATCCCCCAGCTCCACCTACATGAATGAAACCCTGGCAGCACTCTGTGTAGCTACCTGCTTGAATTCTTCCACTAGCTACTCTATAACGGGTCCTTCTATGGTGAACTTCACCATTTGCTGTGTCTGCTGCAATCCTGTCAGCTTCTCCTGAACATTGGTCATGACTTGGTAAGCTTTTTCTAACCAAAGCCCCAACCTGGCCTTAAGCAAGGCCTCCTTCTTCTGGGCTGCTTCTATCTGGGTGAGGAGATGCTTCCCCTCCTATAACTTGGCTAGGTGCTACGCTAGAGAAATTGAGTGCTTTGTTGCCCTGACCTCATCATACTACTTCTACAACTCCCAAACATCTGTGTTCAGTATTTGTAGGTTTAGGTCTTCCAGTAGAGTTGTGACCATCTCCATTGCCTACTCAAATAAGGCCGAGCAGTCGGTGATTATGGTGTCTAAAGTGGCCATCCCTTCTCTTATAGTGACTCCACGTTGTTCCTTAACCTTGGGCGGGGTCGTAGGATGTAATTTGAGCTGCAACTCCGTTATTTTCATGTTGAGTTTGAATTGAACTAGTCCAACTTTTCTCTTTGCCTCACACACTCCAGCGGCTAACTTCCTGATCTTAGATTCCAGTGGTGCATCCTCTAGAATGTGAAGTTCCAACACTATTTTGTATGTGTATGAAACTGCCGAATCGAGACTGGAACTCTGTGGCTGCAACGTTTCCTTTTCCTTCAAGGCCCGCATTTTCTTAGTGAACATCTACTCGTTGTTCACCTTGTATTCACTGAAAAAATTGAGAGTGAATTTCTCCAAGGATCTCAATGCATTTGTCACCCCTATCTACAATGCATGAAGAAGCTCATTGGGGAGTGCTCCGATGTTCAGCCTTATGTTATTAAGGGTACTCAAAATGATGCAGTCATTGGTTGACTCTACACATGGGGACCCTTTGGGTAGTGTAACAATGCGAAGATCGAGGGTCCTTATCAATTCTGTAGCTTGACTCGTCCCCTGTGCTAGGTTCAGTTGTGTTGTGCTTGCTTGACCCTTGCCCACCCGTATCCTGTTAGCCTAGATCTACAGCTTGCACAAATCCTTTTCGATGCTCCCAATCATGTGCAGATACTTCTACTCAAACTGCTGCAACACTTCAATTGTAGTGTCCCTAATTTTATCACCGATCTCATCGAGATTTCCCTCTGTCAGTCTCATGGGATCACCTTGCGATTTGTCCGACTTTTTCTTTTTGCGAGGACCTTCTGGATCCTCCTTTCTATGCTTCATTAGTTGAAACAAGGTGCTTTGTCACTCATCTCCTCTGCTGCCTCGTTTAGACTGTTCTTCCTCCTCAGTCTTGAGTGAAGGGGACTTGCCACTTCGCTCTGACTCACACTATTCTTTCTCATCCTGCTCCTTAGCAGTGCGCTCCTTCTCCTTTGGGCCTTCTCTACGGCTTCGTTATTCCTTTGTGTGGCCAAGGTTTGTGCAACTTGCTTGGCTACATCCTTTCTTTTCAGTGCTGCCAAGCTTCTCATGCCCTTACTGGTTCCAGCATCCAAGTCTGATGGGTTGTGCCACTTTTCTAGCTATCGAATGATTACCTCATGTATGTCTATATCTGTGACCAAATATGGCAAGACATGCCATTACTGCTGCGATTCCTTCCGTGCTTGAATGTAAATTTGATGGAAGTCAACTTTGGACGTGGCATAAGCTGACAACTACGTATACAAGGTCAGGGACAACCTTGGGCACTAGTTGACGGCCATGTAGAGGCTTGTTTCCATCATAATTTTTGCTTCTATAACCTGTGCGAGGTCCTTTGTAGCCCATAGGGAGACAAACTGCACAGCCTTCAACAATCCTTCTTTCAATGGAGGAAACTAGCTGTCCTCTGACAGCTCCCATGCAACCAACACAATGGAGAGGAGTAAACAAGAATAGTGGAATGACTTCATCTCATCGTGGACCTTGTGGAAATTTGTTAGGAATTCCTGACAGAGGTACTTTGACCAGTTGAACTCCACACCCTTCGCGCATTGTGCATCTAGAGAGACCATAGGCACTGGCACTTTGTCTGCACAAAACTTCCTCATTACCTTGCTTGCTAAGATTTGTGTGGAAATATACACCATGAGGTCATTGATAGAGGTAATTGAGTATTCACGTGCCTTTTTCACAAGGGAAATTCCCTCTTCATTCTTTCCGCCAAATCCTTTTCTGCTGTTTTTCAGCCAAACTCCTTGGCAAGATTCAAACCCTCATATGGCAGGTGTGTGATCTTGTGGATGAGCATGTCTGTGATGGGTATAGGCCCTCCTAGCCCTAAGCACCCATTGTGTACCAAAGTAGTTGACACACATAGGTTGTGTTGATAGGGGTGCAGTGATAATGGAGCACCAACAACATGTTCAATAATCCCGAATTTTCCACTCCGCGGATCCATTCCACCATCTCTAGCTCGGTGACACCTAAGTCTGTGTATTAAACATGCTTCATATAGTTGGTTGTCACTAGGTGAGGGAACCTATCGTGATCTACAATGTACCAATCTTCCATCTTTAGCAAGGGATCCACGTAAGGCACAAACCTTCGAAGGGAACCTGCTCCAATAACAAGGACATATAAATGACAAATTTGTTTGAATTTGGGTCCTTAGGGACCTTCACCTTCCCCTTGTGTAGAGGGATATAGTCAGGAAAATTTGTAATGGGCTCTATTCCCTGAGCATTGATATCCTCTCTGCCCTGTCTTTCCTCTACATCCAAATCGATGACCTTCTCAGGTTTCTTGTCTTTCTTTTGTTTTTGAGTGGCAGAGTGTTTTTTGGATGATTTACATACTGGTACCGGCTTCTTCTGTTTATCCTTCTTTGGCTACTATGTTTATTTAACAAGGGTAGGCTTCGGCCTAGGCTACCTCACCACTGTAGGGACAGGAGCCAAAGCTTCCATGCTCACTACCTCTAGAGAATCTCCTTTAGAAGCGACATCTCCACTAGTACTCATAGTTTCTGCAGGGCTTGGTCTTAGCATGTTTTCAAGGATGAATTTTTGGTTCAACTCCGATAACTTGGAAAATGCAGGGCTCATGACCAAATCCTCAAAATATGAGTGAATCATGGGCAACAGACAACATAACTCCATAAAAAATCTAAGGGTGCAAAGTGTTCTCTATTGGACTGACACACATAATTTATAAGGGTTTTTTAATTCAAATCCAACCATTCCCCCCAAAATTTGACCGTTAATGTTGTTTTAATGGCAGATATTCAAATATTTTGGCCTTAAATGTTGTCAAACCGCTCTTCTTAACTGCTGTCTGGCTATCAAATCATGAATAGTGACTCCAATGGTCACTTTCCTACTATGCTACATGGTACCTCCATCCATAGTGCAATTGCTGGTGTGCAGCTTCTTATACTGTAACTTCACCATTTCTGTGTAGCCCTCCTACTTCATAGTCCTCCAACCCTAGCAGTGTAGTTTATAGTCCCGCACTCCCTTACAACTTCCTGGAGCACTAAGACTCTCTTGCTGCCATATAGTCATTGTGCAGGATCCCCTGTATAACGCTTCAACCAATTTCCATTCACCCTTCCTAGAAAAGGCTCTCCATTCAGCTACGCAAGATGAACTGTACCTCCATCTGTAATTTCTTTGATAATGTATGGCGCTAGCCAATGAATTTGAAATTTCCCTAAAATCTTAGTTAACTTACTATCATATAGAAATACCATATAATTTACTTTGAAGGTACGAAGCTTGATGTGTCGATCGTGCGACGCTTTTTCATGTTCCTTTGTACTTGCTCATTAAGTCCAGCTAAGAATCGGTCCTCTTCAATCTCCATTAGCTACATGAGTCATTCTTCCAGGGATTCACGATTTTCCATACTTGTGAGAGCTACTATGCAGAAATAGGCACAATGTACTCCATTGGCATCACAACCTCTAGACCATAGACCATTCTAAAAGGTGTCTATCCTGTTAGCTTTTTGCAAGTAGTCTTATATGCCCATAACACTACAGGTACGCGTAGATCCCGGTCATTCCACTGTGTGTTGCAAATATTTTTTAGCATTATCTCCAAAATATTATTAAAAGAATCAAGTGTCCCATTAGCTTGTGGATGATACGATGTACTCTTCTGATGATAGACTTGGAACTCCTCAGTCAATGCTATGATTGTCTCATTTAGGAAGTTCATACCTCAATCACTCATCAATACTTTTGGGCAACCAAATTTGGTTAGCACATACTCAAATAAAAATTTCACTGCTATAGCCCAGGTACAATCCTTCACTGGCTGTGCCTCTGCCCATCTTGTTAGATACTTTGTTGTGGTGATAATGTAGCATGCACTAGTTTTCTTTCCCGGGGCCTGAATTGGCCCCATAAAATCAATTGCCCATTTTCAAATGGCTACAATGATACTTGAGGGTTTAGTGGCAACTCGTCCCTCCACAATGGTCTTCCAATTCGTTGACATGCATCACATGCCCTACAATATGCTTTAGAGTCTTTACGTAGCGTAGGCCACCACAAACTTACACGCAAAATCTTCTTCTTTATCACCTTTCCTACATAATTTCCTCCCACAACCCCTCCATGAGGTTTAGCGAGGATGTTATTCCACCCATAATTTGGCACATATTGTCACAATATCTCTTCTGCACCCATCTTATACAAATTTCCTACAATCACTGAGAAATCCACTGTGCGCACTACTAGTTCCTTCTTTTGTTAACTTGTATACCGTTCCGGTGCCATCCCTATAGTCAGAAAGTCAATAATATCTGCAAAGTGGTTATCTGCTATGTGCACCATGAAGAGTTGTGCATCAGGCAACCATTCCTTCAAAGTAGTAGGCTCCTCTCCTATTTCGATCCATGACAGATGGTTAGGTCCTATATTCAACCTTCGTGGCTTTAGAATTAGCTCAAAGTCATACTCCTGAAATAGCAGCAACCATGTATAAATATTCTCCCCCAACACAGGCTTATTGACTCGGTATTTCAAGGCATAATGATCCATGTACATCTTGAAGTTTTTTCCCAAGAAAGAGTGTATGAACTTCTGTAGCATGTACAACATAGCCAACCCTTCGTACTTTATTGTCAAGTAGTTCTTCTCGGCCTTTGATAAGTTTCTCCTCGCAAAGGCTATAGGGTAGTCCCTCTTTCACCGGCCTGTGTCAGCATGCTCCCAATGCAATACATGAGGCATCAACATGTACATGGAATTCTTTCTTCCAATCGGGGAAGACCAAGATTGGTGCATTAACCATCTTCTCTTTCAATACATCTAAACTTCATTGACATTCTTCATCCCAATAGAATGTAGCATCCTTCTTCAGTAGTTTCTTCTAGGGCGCAATAATCTAAGCATAAGCTTTGATGAAATTCTTGTAATATCCGATATGTCCCAGTGTTAAGCATAGTTGTTTGACACTTCTTGCGGCTTCCAAATTCACTATCATTGTGATCTTGGCAGGGTCCACCATCAACCCTTGCTTTTACATCACATGACCTAAACACATATTTCATTAAAATTGGAAACTTTTTATTAAAAGGGCATCACTAGAATCAATATTTTTTGTTATTTTGAAATTGTAGATCCACTATTTAAATCCAAATTTAATGAAATATGTGTTCCTAGCAAGATCCCAAAGGGGACACAGAATAAACACTTCCTTAGATTTAACATGATCTCGTATCTATGGCATGTATCCAACATTGGGTGTAGACTTTCTACATGGCGCTTCACTAAAATGAACATTGTCCAGTTATCAAAATACACCTCCAAGAAATTATGAATGAACTCTTTAAAAATTGCAATGACTACACAAGAAAATATTGCAGGCACGTTCTTGAGCCCAAACGACATCACAGTATATTGAAATCAACCCCATTCTGTCACAAAGGTTGTTTTGCTCTTATCCTCTAGCGCGATCTTGATCTGATGGTACCCGAAAAACCCATCAGTGAATGAGTATGCCTCTTTCCCTCCCACATTATCTAATACTTCATCTATAAATAGCATCGGGAATAGGTCCTGGATGCAGACATCATTAAGTTTCCTTAGATGTATGCAAATCCTTATTTCACCCTTATGTTTCTTCTCTTGAACCACCTTGGGGCTCACCCAATCAGATTCTTCAACTGGTTTGATGATGCCCGCCTCTAGCATCTTATCCAATTCCTGACGAACTTTCTCTTTGTATTTGGGATTAAGATGATATGACCTCTGCTTAATATGCTTCGTGTCCATTTTCAAAGTAATCTTCATAACACCCATGCCACCCATTATGCCCTTTAGGTTGGAAAACTTGGTAGGAAAAAGATCCTGGCACTCGTGGAGTAACTCAACAACTTTATCCACTATAGCATCATCCAGGTTCTTTATTTGTGGACCTTCAAATTCATGATGCCCTTCAGCCTATGGAATATTAATATTTCTTGGATCTTCATCCTCCTCTGCAGTGGTCACATTATAACATTCTAGCACCTGGTGTAGCTGGGTTCTCCAATCTGGTTGAACCCATTCCAAATGTTCCTATGGTATTCTTAAGATCACTACCTTAGTCTCCTTCAAAGCTTCATTAATGCTCTCAAACTCATCTTCAAAACTGAAGGTCATTAAGAATCCTTCCCTTAATATATCCCACTCTGTGGTGCCATGGCAGAGCTATGTCTCCAAATACTCTCTCATGGGGATTGTATACTAGGTATGGAAGATTAAATGTAACCACTTTGGTTGTGCCTCCATTCCATATGATTTAGTCCACTTCGCTAGGCGATCGCGCGGATCATCCCTCCCATCATATTTTTCAGTCAATCGAAGGGTAGGTCGACCAAACCACAATCTCATCATTCATCTATAATCCTACCATCCATTAAATCTATCCTTGTGCATACCACACCATCGTGTAGGCATAGCGCACAGTGCTATATCTAACGTTGGGAAGCAATGATGCTCAGGGACTTCACACTCAAACAGATCCAAAAAATTATATACGTCAGTTACACCATCATAATAAGGTAAATTTCTTACCTCTGACGAGATGTAACACATCAATTTAGTCATCAGGTTGCAGCGCAATGTGGATACTTCATGCAACTGATTCTACCAATACTCCAACTCTTCATTAGAATCTGAGGTACATGAACTTTCTCGGTCCCATGCAATCCGTCCTTGAAGAAATCTTTAGAAGGTCATATATTTCTATGAATGACTCATTATTAAGCCATATTAGAATGGTCAGAAAGTTGTTATTGAGAAAAACATGTATATAGGCTCAAAAGAGACCCTATAATAGTACATATAGAGGAAAAAAATCCACTAACTCGCCTCCTTAATGCCACTTAGAGGGATGGGTACATGATAAGAGAATGCCTATCATATAAAATAAATAACAAACCCTATAAGCCATTAAGCAAAGATGAATGTCTCACCAAGTGTGAACCCAAGGGTGAATTATACTAGTTGTGACATGGCATAATACAAATGCATGGTGAACTTGCTGCCACATCACTAGTATGATTTCTAGTGTGGTTGAGAAAAAGAGAACATGAAGAAATTTTTAGAAGGTCATAGCATGACTCATAATTAAGCAAGAATACAATGGTTGGAAAGTCATTGTTGAGAAAAATACATATACAAGCTCAAAAGAGATCCTATAATAGTACTTAAAGAGGAAAATTTTCATTAACTCACCTCCTTAATGCCACTTAGGGGGGTGGGTACATGATAAGAGAAGATGAATTTCCCTCTCATATTAAACATAGAACAATTCTTGGATTTAGTTCTTAGTTATATCAATGTCATTGTTGAAACTATTCCTTCAAATTAGGATAAATACCGGAGTTGTTCCACAATAATTAGATGTATGGATAATAGGGGGACTAGAAACATCTAGAAGACAGTTTCACTTTTTCTATGGTGAAATATATTTTTCCTTGAGCTTTTCAAAGTTTCATTTTGGAAGAGTCCCAAAATGGTTTGAGTGGAATTAAATAAATTTCTTATGATATTATTGGATTCTTCAAATTGTGAAACATCTACCTTGGGACTTATACTTTATTCATTAAAAATGATTTCATCTTCATTAAAATAAATGATGTTTTAAGATCTTCAAAGATAAATTAAACTAAATTATAAAAAGAAAAATAAAATATGCAAAAAGAATTACTTTACTATTTTCAAATATTACGTCCTAGATTTTGAGTTTGAATCTTGTATCGTTTATATTAATGTATTAATTATTTCCTTTATGTTAATGTATTACCTATTTGAAGTAGTATCTACGAAAGTTGTTGTCAAAACATAATATTTTGTAGTAGTTGAGTTTTGAATTAGTTTTCCCACAACAATTTTACACACAAAAAATAATCAATTCGGACCCCACATTGAAAATAATCAATTCGAACCCCACACTGAAAATATTCAATTCAAACCTTGGTTCAAAGGGTTTGAACAAGGAAATACTAGTTGGATAATTGAAATATGAAAGGCTAAGCATCCTGTATTTGCTTCACAATAATGGCTGGATGGATTTTTCCAAGCTTCAGGTGACCCATAGTTTACTTGAGAATGTAAATATATTCATATCTCTTGCCTCTTTCCACATTTTTTCTAATTCATATTCTCATTACTTAATATAGATCATAATCATCCATCAAAATTACTGCATATATCTAGATTCTGATTGTTTATCTCGAACAAATAGTATGTGGTAAATGTCGAAACGTTAAATCAAATTTATGTTATTTAACAAAACCCAATGCAATTTGAAAGAAAACCTCTGGATGTTTGGCAATTTGGTACCTTGCAAAGCCTCACTTCATTACTTGTGTTTGGCAATTTTCTACCTTGCAAACCCTCACTTCATTACCTTTGTTGTCTTAAGGAAATTATGAAATTATACAGATTGACAGTCGGAGCTCTCCTAGGAACATTACCCAATGAGATTTGAAATCAACCCTTTGGATTTTCAGGGCTTTTCTATCTTGCTAACCCTTATTGCATTAGTTTTGGTGAATTGTATGGAAATTATCAATAAGATTTCAATTCCATTTCAATAAATTATGTAAACCTACAAATTGACCAGCAAGGTTCAGAATCACTTGGAAGACAAGACAAGCTTCGATCCAATGAACTTGACATTGGCTTTGGCAAGTCGAATGGAATTCCTCCTTTTCAAGGTCAATTCAATAAGAAGTCACAGTAGACCCCTTAACTTTTGAATAAAAAGCACATAAAAAATATTCATGGTGAAAAGCATTCACAAACTCGACATCTCCATGGTCTTAAGAAATCCACTTCAAGTTCAATTACCTCATAGCCTGAGGCAAAAATCCAAGAGACAGTTGGGTTATCATTGCCTAAGGTTTCCAAGCCATTTCTGGTCCTCAGAAATGATGTCTAGACAATACTTTTGGCTTCCCTTGAGCCTACTAGTCATGGAAGTAGTTTGAGAAATTCTAATAATGCTAGAATTGGCAATGTTATAGGTAAGGCTCCTTTCTTTCTCGGTAAAGATGCATAAAAAAACCGGGTTTCAAATACTAGAATATCAGCATCTGTTGCTTCTAAGCATGCTCCACCCAATTCATATAATTCAAATATTTCACAGAGTGCTCATCATTCATATGGCTTGGCATCGTCAATATCTCTTGATTCAAACAAATTTGTGAGACATGATAATAACTCAAAGACTTATTCTAGATGCAAAGGTGATGGATACAAAATCCAGAATGAGACACCTTCTACAAGAGGTGAATCCTTTAGTATCATTAAGTGTATGAGTGAACCATAAATCGAGGGGAGCGACTCTGATCCATCTGTATTAGAAGGTTTAACAAAGGGTCAAGATCGGGTAGAAAACACAGAAAACAATGGTTACAAAGGGCTTCATGCAAATGAAAGTGTTGACCAACATGATGTAGGCTTCATTATTTCAGTCACTAGTATTTCTCCTTCACATGTAAAGGAAGACAACTCAGTACGAGCCCAATTGGAGGCTTCTCACTAAAAGATATGTTGCTTGCTTTACTCCTACTATCTTGACATTTGGTTTCGAAGCAACAAGCTTTGCTCCTACCCTTGCCTTTGTCTTTACGTCCTCCACTGCCTATGATTTATCTGCTTGTGGCTATACTTTCTTTGCTTCCATAGCTTCTTATTAAATTCAGTTAGCTGGATAAAGACTGCAGCTCACCAAAGCATGGATTTGACTACTTTTAGTGTTATGAAACTACCTTTCCCAGACTTTGGTACATATGCCTAAAGAGGAGGAAAGAGTGGGAACAAGTACTTGAAGGGAGATAGACTGAAGCTTTATGAATGAGAGCAACCAGTTGTTCCTTTTATTAATGCAGGTTCATTCCGAACGCAGGTTTACATAGGTTCTTTCCCTCTCAATATTCTGGGTAACTCTTTTGTCGGGTATGAGAGCAACAACTGGGAATTTGTGTATAAGGGAGTAGATATCGTAGGTTCTAGTTCATCTAACGTGTTAGCTATTATCAAAGTATGTCATCCTCACTTGGGATATGTAAAGTACCTCATATGGGAATGAAGTAAATGTGAAAGTCATCCCCTCTCATGTTAGTGTTCTAGGTTGCAAGACAAAGAGATCTATGGCCAAACCCTTCTCGAGATGAAATGTCCAACGCAGTAAGTATAGGGAATTCCTATCTATTCCTAGGCATGAGTATTAATAGGTTGGTAGGTAGTTGGTAACACTAAAATGAAAGGTAAGTGGGTATATCCTAGCAATGCTGGTTGTCTTCATTCATCAATTGATCGAGACAAAACTCCAATTGATCTAACCAATGAACCAGAAGAAAATAGGCAAGCAGTCACACCACTGAAATATTTATTATTTGTTATCCATCTAACCCAACTGTAATCAACCTTTCAACCCCGATCAATGTAAGAATAAATAGTCCAATCCAAGAACCAAGAGAGCACATCCCCGACCATCGATAACAACCCAATGTTCATTGGGATTAACACCATGGGAACGATTCACATTTGAGCCTCATGTTAAAGCTACAAATATATCAGTGAATTTAAAAGAAGTTGGTCGCGATGATCAAAATTGAGGAAAATATGAAGTTCACGAACTTCAAATGATTAATGTTAACTCAAAAAAATGTGACAGTCAATAGGAAAGGGGAAGACTCCTACAATGCATCTCTTGAGAAAACTAATAAATAAATCACTTACATACTATGGGACAATGTACATGGTAAAGAAAGAAGTATGTTTGTTGCAGATGTTTTAGAGTTGCAGGTTGTGGACATTAAAAGATGCACCAAGGAAGGCCAAAAAAGAGCCAAAGTTGAATTAGATGATATCCATGGAAGTTCATCAAAAATTGATAAAGGTCAGAAACATATATAGATTCAACTTCAGGATTTGATTTAGAGGATGCCGAAGTGGAGAGGCATGAAACAATACAGAGGAAAATCGGGGAGGAACAAATGGTTGTAGAGGTGGCAGTTGTTGAAGCTGCTAAAGTACAATAAAAGAACGAGATTAATTTTTGAAGAGACTGGAAAGAGAGGAAGAGAGATTAGCGAACATATTCGCTGAGCATGAAGAACAACAAGTTAGAGAGGTTAGTTCTATTTAATTATCTTCTATTTATCATTAGTCAATTTTCTTTGCCTACTTACATGCATTCATGACAAGCACATCCCAATATCAACATCATCAAAATCTACATGACAACAATATTGTAACAATGGCCACTACCATGAATACATAATAATAACATATACAACCTACATGCAAGCATGACAAACACATTCCACCCATCCATTCCAAGTGTTGAACCATTCTCTAATACCACTTTGTAACACCCTCCTCCCACATCTACCCAAGCTAATTGGTCCACTGGGGTAAACATGTGATGAAGAGTTAATATGATATGATTCAACTCCCTAAGTGCATTTAAAGAAGTGGAACTGACGAACCAACACCATAAAAACCTTCCTCAGGTGTTACAAGACCCCTAGGAGCTCATATACCACTCCAGGTGGCCAACCCATGAGTTAACCTAGCCTTTCAATGAATTGAACCCCTAGTCACTCCAATGACATGGCCGTGCATGTGATTGGGACCCTCCACTCACTCCCACAATGCCTACAAGGGAGATATTGCAGTCTTTTTTAGACAATTATGTGCTAGAGACTACGGGATTTAAGAAACTTTTTCAGGGCTAGTCTCCAAACCACTGCTTGGGACTTGATGAGACTTTCCAAGAAAATAAATGACAATAAGACAAGGCCTCTTAACACATAAATTCATCAAGAACTTGACCTAAACAAGCCTAACCATGACAAACGTTTCATCTAACACATTGTGCACATGTAATCTACAGGTTATAACAACATATTTGAGCATAAGGGTCTCATGCTTATTTGATATTCATAAGGAAACATTGATGCCTTATCAGATTAGTTTCATTATCATATATTAGGTCATATATACAATTTTCATTCATTTATCAAGAAAACATGATGATAGCCATACACCATATTTTTCATAAAACATGCTCATAACAAGAATATAATGAACAAAAATAACAAGGATACACTAGCCATAAATACTAGATATGAACCAATACATTTACACATTAAATACCAAGGATAAAGAACTCTCATTAATGAATGTAAAATCAAACTAAGGTTGGGGTTCCATGAACCACCCGACCATAGATTGGCTAAACCAAATCTTTCTTTTAACCAATCACCCCCTGTGCCATATTCCAAGCATGAATGTGGGACTCAAACCAAAAGAACCAACGAGGGATTCCCGAGGCCAAAAAACCTCACCATCATCAATAGAATCTTCCTTTACCACTATCCTCACTTGATCATTATGTCATAAACAAACATGGATGACACTAGGTTTCTCCACCTACATCGTGAGGAATTTAACTTTCTCTTTGTCTCTAGGCTTTACCGCAATCCATAGTCTGATCCAGGGATCACTAGGACATAATCGAGACACCATCCTCTAGGATTTATTATATAGCTTGTTAGTCATAGAAAATGATTCCTATACATGATCAAGGGGAACCACCTCTAGCCTTTATCATATATCACTCCATTCACCGGTCGATGATTCCTAGGTCCACCGAGGCACACAATACCCAACTTTAGCACAACCCACAATTCAATTGAGGGGTCACTAGGCCAGTGGATTTAATACAATCTATAGTCTAGTTCAGGGATCACTAGGCCATGTGTTATTTCATTTTCGAGATCCACCTCACTCAGCTTTGAATCCATCCAACAATCCAACTCTACCAAAACAGGAGAATCCCATCACACCATGGGTATTTGGAAATGGAAAGGCTAGGTTGAAGAACAATATCACACCTAGAAAAGCCCATGCCAATGAGAAAAGGAGAACCAAGAACGCACATGCATAACCATGCATGCCAGAACTAGCAAGGAAATCATACATGAAACTCGATACCTGCAAATAATCTCACAATAACTACTTGATCCTACTCTTGCTTGCTTGATCTTTGCTTCCTCTTGCCTTATTTTATTTTCTTGATCCAATGCTAAAGTGCTCTAAGAAAAGTCTAAGTGTCCAAGAATGTGAGATAGAGAAAATAGAGAGAGCTCTAAAACTGAACTGAAAAAAGTCTAGCAACTAACCTTTAGAAGCCTTTTTGTTAATGAGGCCTCTATTTTCTTCAATTTTCCATTATTTTCCTTCATTTTTCTCCTCACATCCAACTGGTGTCCTTTCACTTTGCTTTTCTCCTAATTTCAATTATTTTCATAAATAAAATGCTAATTAATGTCATTTTTCCTTTCCAAAGCCTTTGCCATTTCCTTTTCCACTTTCCTTTAACCATAATAAACCAAATGAACACTCACTATGATGTTTTTCCCACCATTCAACCTGGAATACAAGTGCCATGACATTCATCTTATATTTTTTTACATGAATTTTTAACCAGGCTTGTTACAAATAATAAAGACAATGGACACAAGAAGTAGGCTCCAAGCCAGAGGAAAAGCCATCCAAGGAGAATACCTAGAACAAATATCTTCTCTTCTTATAGAATCTGCTTCAAATTAGAATACCAATACTGAAGACCCTATACCAAGTCCTCCTCCAAGAACCAAGTTATCCCTTTAAGAATATCTTTCAAAGAAGTTAAAGTTTGACCAATTCATCAAAAGTAAGCCACTTCAATTTTTCTTCACTTCAGAATTTTGGCCCTCTACTCTAGATCTAAAACTTCGACCCTTTAAAAAGACAAAAAGCCTAAGTTATTTGCATGTGTTAGAATTCTAAGAGATTCTTCCTTCATCAATTCAAGGTATTCCAAGTCAATGAAAATAAAACCCTTTACAAACATCCCCAATCAAGGTCTTGGTCATGCAACTTGGCCTTCAACTTTTGGTCAAGCAATTAGCTTATAAAAGTTAGATTCTCACTTGTGTGAACAAAATTAAAGCGTATTTTTGGTATTTCTCTTCTGCTAGATCTTTCTCCTTGATTTCTTGATCTTTTCTCTCTATTTCCTTCTCTTTTCACTATAGATTGAGCTTGTTTCTTATGCAAGTCGAATCGTGTTTTAAGGAGGTTAAATCTACTTCTCTATATAGGCTTTTCATGAGGTTGAGTACTCTTTATTAGTACAACTTCTTGTTGATAAGGTTGACTTGTGCTTGGAGGCTCATAAAGACATTCTAGACTCAAAATAATATCTTTTACATGTTAAAACTTTCCCAATAGGGTATTATACAAATGATAAAGCCTATTTTAACTCAAGAAAAAAATTGTTTTGACATGACAAACCCAAGAGCTTGAAATGCATGCTTAACTTAGATGAAAAATAAAATGAAGGATGAAACTTGTGCTTAAAAATTTATTTTTCATTCTTCTATTTCTTGTAACATAATATATACATATTAACATGAGTACAATGACAATTATGAAGACTGACACTAGTTAAAATTTCCAACAATATGTACCTGAGAGGCAATGGTATCCAAACTTATTCTTCCCAGCATTGTGGTATGATCTGATGGAGACATAGAGTTTGTTAGGGCCTTGCTATTTTTGAAAATGTTGGCTATGATTATGTAAATCATCATTGATTCTTCTTAATTTGAATCCTTTCTTATATTAATATTTCAACTTGAGAGTGTATTGCTATGTCATTATGAAAACCTCCCTAGTTAAGAGGGAGTGTTGAAAAATATAGCTAATGTCGGTATTTATAATGTAATAAAACATAATTTTTATCATATTCATTATTATTTAATTTTGGTCAATGCATGTTCTTCATGCTTATAATAGTCAAAAAGAAATTATTTTGAGTCAAAGAAAATGTATTTGAGTCAAGTCCCATTTGGTCCTTTGTAAAGAAATGAATTTCAAATTTTTATTGAGCCAAAGTCATGGACAAATATATATATATATATATATGATAATTTGATCACTTTGAAGGACATGTAGTCGTGATCATCCTATATATCTTCTACGGTTAATTAGGGGAGAAAAGGATGAAGAAGAAGGAAACTACTTGCAATATGGAGTAGAACTGATTTTTTGTGACAACTATTAATTTCAAGGCTAAAATTTTAGAATAGGGCTCAAATTTTAGGAAGAGATAGTTTGACCATTGTTGACTTTGACAAAAGTAGACAAAATTTGGAGGTGATTATGAGGAGAGTTTGACTTGACATTTTGGTGGTAGTTTTGAGTCTCGGTCTTGGTCTTATATATTTCCTTTTGATCTAATTCTATAAGAGAAGGATTTTTGGATTTCCCCTTTGTAGGGCTTTGCCTTGGCTTAGAGATTAATTTCTAGTGTCTCTTGTCTCTTGTGCATTATGTTCTCTATGTTTTTCTATTGTGTAATTTCTTGATGACATAAATAAAAAGTAAAAACTAAGAAAATAATACATATGAGTCACAAGTAATTACCATGATATGAAATTCTATCATCTATCATAATTCAATAGGATGTAGTAGATGCATTAGTTTGTTACCACCCTAATTGATTTGTTCCTAACCTCCTTGAAACTTTGTCTAGGATATGTACCAAATCTACCCCAAAGACTCAATTTTCACATGCATAGATGTAGTCAATGCAAGATAAAACACAATCAATCCTATTTTACTCAAATCTTCAAATTATGTTTAATTTTAATCATTTTCTTGTCCATCTCCTTCAACATATCAAACCCAAGGAACACATTTGTACTACAATATCCTAATTAGGATTACAACATTACATTGCCTATGATATAATGGTTTAAATAATATCATTTTTAATGACAACTCGAATACCCATTGTTGTAGGAAAATCCATCTATGTGTATATAATCGTTCATCATGAATGTTTTTTCCATCACGCTCACACACATTTTGAGTATGTATTCAACGATATTATTACATCCTTTTACCTACCTATCTATGTGTGGATTATATGTTTTAGTGGTGTTCAAATTTGTGCCTTACCCTTTAATAACCCCTTCGAAGAAATAAAGGTTAATTTAGAATTTCTATTTGACAAAATAGATTTTAGCCATTGAATAGGTTGTGATTCCATGAGGATCCGAATTCATTCAAATTTAGGTACGTATCTTTGCAATATCTCATCATTTCCCATTTTGTATAGGTGCCCTGGGATGACAGAAAAATATGTCGTACACACCACGAATTCCTTCTTCTGTTGGATGGAGTATTCCTTCATCCCAGTCTCTTTTGTCAGAAAGTGGATTATATCTTCGAAGTGCTTGTCTGTGATGCGCACAAAAAAGAGCTGTGTGTCATGTAATCCTTCCTCCAAACTAGTAGGTTCCTCACTCATCTCAATACACGACAAGTGATCTAGTCTGGTGTTTAGGCATCCAGGTTTTACCATGACCTCAAAGTCATATTCTTGGAAGAATAGGAGCCACCTACATATGCGCCCCCCCAATGCAGGCTTATTGACCAAGTACTTTAGCGCATAATGGTCTATATATATCATGAAATATCCTCCTAGAAAACAGTGCCAGTATTTTTGGAGTGCATACACCATCGTCAACCCCTCGCGCTTAGTCGTGGAATAGTTCTTCTCGACTTTGGACAATCTGCAACTTGCAAATGCGATAAGATGATCCAAGCCTTCTCTGCCCTCTTGGGTGAGAACTGCTCCCAGTGCGATACATGATGCATCAACATGGACATGAACTCCACATCCCATTTTGGGAAGATCAGGATTGGAGTGGTGGCCAATTTCCCCTTTAAGACATCCAAGCTCTTCATGCAATCATCATTCTAGCAAAATGTGACATTTTTTTTCAATATTTTTTCCATCAGTGTGGTGATTTGGACATAGCTTTTGATGAACTTCCTATAGTACCCTGTGTGTCCCAAGGTAGCGCGCAGCTGTTTAAGACTTCACGGTGCTTCCAAATTTAGAATCACTGCAATCTTCACGAGGTCCACCATCAGTCCCTATTTGTAGAACACATGTCCCAACAAGTTCCCAAAGGGAATGAGGAATGTGCACTTATTAAGGTTCAACACAATCTGGAGTTGTCGGAAAGTATCCAACATCAAGCATAAGCTTGCTACGTGGTGCTTAAAAAATCCAAAGACAGCCCAATGAATTCTTTGAATGCGGAAACAACGATGTGCGAAAAGATGGCTGGCGCGTTCTTCAACCCAAATGACATAATGATGTATTGAAAGTAGCCCCATTCCATTGTGAAGGTCATCTTTCTCTTGTATTCCGGTGTGATTTTGTTTCGGTGGTGCCCTGAGAACTCATCCATGAACAAGCATGCTTCTTGTCCACCAACATTTTCAAATACTTCATCTGTGAAAGGTGTCAGGAATGGGTCATGTACATAGGCGTCATTCAGTTTCCTGAGGTCCATGCATATTCTTATTTCTCCCTTCTGTTTTTTCTCATGCACTACCATAAGGCTCACCTAGTCGGATTCTTCCATTGGCTCAATAATTCCAGCTATGAGCATTTTGTCTAGTTCTACGTGGACCTTTTCCTTATGCTTCAAATTCAAGTGATACGGCCTCTGTTTGACCGTCTTAACATCGGGTTTTAGGGTTATCTTCATCATCCCTAAGTTGCCAATGACCCCTTTTAAATCTGTAATTTTGGTCTGGAATAAGTCTTGGTACTCGCGGAGTAACTCAGCGACCTTATCCACCATGGAATCATCCCAATAGTCAACGAGCATTGCATATTTTGGTTCGGCCTCCATCCCAATGTTTACTTGCTTTGTTTTTAGTGGCGCAGTGATGTCAAGATCTTCAATCAATGGCCCTCGCACCTCGTGACAGCCATTATTTTTTGGAATGTTAATTTTCCATGGATCCTCATCATCCACCTCAATATTTACATTGTAACACTCCAACGTGCAACTCAGCTGGGTCACCCATTCCGGCTGAAGCACTTCCATTGGCCCCTAGGGTATTTTGAAGATAGTTATTTTTATTAATTGTAGCACATCATCAACAGTATCCCATCAATGATCTTCAAATGTGAAGGTTAACAGGAATCCTTCACGTAAGATATCCCATTCGCTTGTGCCATGGCGAAGCTTTGTCTCAGTATACAAATTCATGGTAATGATATCCAGGGTATGACAAAATAGATGCACCCATTCAGGTTGTGGCTCTTCCTTGTAGATCTTGGTCCATTTCGCAAGGTGTGCACGCGGATCATCCAGTCCATCACACTTGTTTGTTACCCACATCTATGGTTTCCCAAATCATAGGCACATCATCTTTATACATCCCATCCAGTCCTTAAGATTCTGTTGGTGCGTACCCCACCACCTTGCAGGCATAGCACGTAGTACCCATTATATAGCATTGAACCGCTGCTGTTCTCGCACCTCTCTTTCAAATTTGTTCAGGAAATCATGCACTGTTATCAACCCATCATACATAGGCAGATCTCTCACCTTTGTTGTCACACAAAATAGTGACCTCATCATCGTGTTGTAGTTAAGCATGGTTACCTCATGTAACCGATTCTGCCATCGTTCTATTTCCTCGACTGAATTCAAGGTGCAGGAGCTTTCGCACTCCCATGAAATCCTACCATCCATTGTAGGATTCACCCAGTCCTACTCCCGAGCAGTTATCTTGTAGATATAGTCTAGATCATCATAGCTATCACAATTGTGCACCAGCTCTATGTAGCACGATCCTTCCACGGGGTCTAAAGGTACCACTACGCGTAGTGACTTTTTCTCAAATATCATCTTACGCTTCTTTACATTTATCACTCCATTCATGTCAATGGCCCAATCTATTCCCAGTAGCACGAGATAGGGATTGTTGTGATCAACAATCTCTATCACTTCAAAATATGCAAGCATGATTTCACCTTCGATATCTACCGTTATTCCCTGCAGTCTTCCCATCGGTAGGATCTTCTACTGGTTTTCCATTCGTAGCTGAATAGGAGACCATTGCAAGGCGGGCCTACCCAATCACCCTCATGTCTGCTTTGGCAGGACGTTCACATTTGATCCTAGATCCAAAATCACTTGATCCATTTCATATTCCCTGATTTGTGCATTCAATCTCATCTCTCTTCCTGTTCGCATTTTGTGCTTTCTGAGCTTCCGGACTACGCGTGGTTCTCCTCGTCCAACACATCTAGTGATGAGTTCTTGCAGCCCCTTCACTGCTTTGTTGTCGCATAACAACTTGATGCATGTCTCTAGAAAGGTAGTGAGCATTAATGGGTCCATCTTTGGTTCTAGTTTGTCTTTACTACTTGAAGTGTAGGCCTCAGTGAAGCTCTTCTTAGCTTCCATGAATGTCTCCTTCCCGCCCTCCAAATCTAACTCTGGTTCCTTTGTTGGAGCCTTGCGAACCGAGGCACTCTCTTCGGGCTACTTTTCCTTGTCATATCCTGTCATTATACCACTTCAGAGCATGATTTTTACATTCGGGTCCTCCTCACGTGGCTCAGATCTCATCATTTGTAGGTTTTGAGTCAGGGGAGGCTGGAGTGTTCCTTTATCGCGCAACCTTGCTATCAGTGTGGGGCAGTCCTTCCTCTCATGATCAAACTGCATACAATATAAATGTGATGCTCTTATCAGATTTGTACAATCATAGGCATAATTCCCTAGCCCTCTGCAATTGTAACAAATTAGTTGTTTGTGACCCCTTCCTGGTCCCATTCCGCCTTGACCTCGTCCATGCCCTAGAAATCCAGTGCATGCCATCCATGCATTTTGATTGAGGATTCGCGTTTCGTTCTGAACTCTATAGGTAGGAGTCTGATCCATCATCAATTCATAACTTCTACAGGTGTGCTCATCATGGCCTACTAATCTGTAGAAATTACAGAACAACTACTGTGATGTCTACTTATACTTCTGTAATAGGTGGCAATTATCTGTAGCATGCTTCCATCCTATCTGACAAATCACACACCATAATGCAGGCGCTGCACTTAGTCCTACTTGTGCCTCTGGTCTTAATGCCAATGGTCCTCCTCCCACTAGGTAGTTCGCGAGGACTAGACAATGGTGCTTGCCATGTCCCTGGCCTTTGCACTTTATGCACCATACCTCCTCACACGCCTTTGGGTGAGTTTTCCTATCTTTGTTAAAAATCTACATCTCAAGACACAATTTTTTCAACTGTGCATGGATCTATTGCACTCACACATCATGATATTGTATCAGGGTCTCGTGTAGTGTAATTGTGATCTCCAAAGCTTCGGCCTGAGTGGATAGCTTATGCTGTGACAATATGGTCCTTAGATGTGGCATTAGTGACACGACAAACCATGCGTGGTGCTACCCATCTATCAAGGTCATGTCGGCTTCCCGAATCATAACGTTTAGTCTCTGATCCGGCTCCCATGGGGTCTCGCCTGGAAGCATCACGATTTCCTTAAACCTGATAATTGACTATCTCTAATTTTGGCCTGCTAAATTCTCTATTTAGTGCAGCTTGGATATCTGTGATCCCTTCATTTGGATTGTCATTGGAATGTTTAATGTACCATGTCAGTGCATGATCCTGCAACGCACTTACTAGCATTACCTTCTTTATGTTGTCATCCATGACACCTTGAGCTTCCCATACAGCCTTTACCACGAACCAAAATTGGCCTGGATCTTTGTTCCCTAATCCTTTGAACATCGGCACTTTTATCACGCTTGCCATATTGAGCTATGGTGGTGGTGGAGGTGGTGTGGGTGGAGATGGGGGTGAAGATGGTGAAACTGGTGGTTGTGTAGGTGGGGCTGGTATGTACGAAATTTGTTTCCTTATCAGACTGATCGTATTTCTTGGTGAAACTTTTTCAAGCTCTTCCTCACTTTCTCGCCAGGGTGAAATCAACGGGCTAGTTTCTATCTCTGTGCTACCTTCATTTCTATAGATCTTCCCACTTCGAATAGCCCCAAACATCAATTTATTCGTATAACCCGCTTTTCACATAGTAGCATTTTAATCCAAGTGTTCAAAGATTTAATGTACTTACCTCACGATCCTTTGAGGAAGCGTCATTCCGCCTCACTATAGCTGACTAAAGTATCTACCGCGAACTCGGTGATAAACCCTCCTATAATTTCATTGAGCCAATGGTCCACAATGTGTGCAATCTTATATTCTGATGCTTCTAGTATGCGCACCAACTCTGGAGTCCACACAATAGGTTTTTTGAGCCTAAACCGTCCTTGATTGTCTGCTAGCTTTGTGATCCACTCGAACAACTCAGAGGGTAAGGATGCACAGAACATTTTGTGGGTTTCCATATATAAGTAGTGCTCTAACCATTGTTCCTTCGATACTTGTAGATTCTTGTTTTCCTGCACCATGAATTCATGAATCTTTCTGTCCAGCCACTCTTCAATTTCTTTCTTTGTCGGATCCTAGTGACATCACATCATACATCTCTTATGCAGATCGTGGTCCCAACAACTGTACCATTTGTTGGCTTGTTGGGGCCTGACCCAGGTTCAGAGGTGATTTAGCCAAACAAATCTCAGTACTACTAGCCCTTTCGGCAACATTCCGTGGAGTGCAGACTGAGGTCTCACCTAAAGTAGTATGGGAGGGTGATAGAGCTAGGTTTTTGCACCATGGAGATGTTTGATGAGTTCAAGTGGTCCATGGTTCAACCCTATGTGCACGTCGCTACGCACACTTACTCGTGCCTCGCAGCTTGAGATGTTGCCTTTGTGCAGCCCTACTTAGAAGGCTAAATGCTATTATTACCCAAGTCCTTACCAGTATTCCAATGTTAGTTGATTAACTTAGCCTACTTGTATGTGTTAAAGTATACTTAGCAATATAAATCGTTCATACAGGTGTGCAGAGTAAATAAAGAGTGTATTTTCATTTTATATCAAACATGCAATAACCCAAGAACAGATACACAAAATTAAGATAAAACTTCTCTTTATTATTTTCTTCCTCAGTATAGACTCGACTCCACCCTGTACACTTAGCTACAGGGGTCCGCGCACTCAGTTGTGGACTACTAGGCCTCTGCGCACTCAGATGCAAAGCGTTCTCCTACTCTATGACCCTAGACACACTTAAAAATTTAGACTCTTACTCTTTTCTGCTACTTTTTTGTCAGTTTTCTTTTACACTTAGAGCCTCACTCTATTTATACAATCCCATGGTTTGTGGACCATGGGTAGGCCAACACTACATTACAAGACTATGGGAGACAACCCTGTCACTTTTTCATACATTTCGCGCTCCGTTACCACAATTCGTGGAGTCTTTACAACAATATCGGGTCATAACTTGGGCTTTGAGCCCCAAAACATGCCTTGGGGGGATTCCATGCCCAAAAATTAGCCATTGGCTGTGAGGCTTGACTAAGAAATGATAATGGCATTCTAAGTCAATCTTGCAAAGCTTTTCAATCTTTTCGACCTTTTTCTTGGACAATTCCTGCCGTGTTTTGGTCAACAATTTGATATTTGGTAGAGTTCCCTCAGGGCAGTTTGAAATAATATTTTCCTAAAACCAATTATCATTGATGGTTTCAATGAGGTCATTGGAGATGTCCCCTGCATTGAATAGTATTGTTTTTGTATGCTTGAGGCATATTTCCCATTCCCTAAAGATTATTCCTTATCTGATTCCTGTATTCTTGGGAGATCATCTAATATACCTTTAGCATTATCATGCTATGTTATGTAACTTGCAATATTTTCCTCAATATCATCAAAATATGTCTTGAGATCAGATAATTGGTCCACCAATGAAGTGGATGTGTGACAAAAATCATGAATGATGGCTAATTTCTAATAGAATATGGTATGTTGTTGAGCAAGGAGAGTACTTAATTCTCCTACTTCCCTTTTAAACTCTGCTAATTCAAGATTAACTTTAATTTGTTCAATCCCATGCTATAATTCTTGAATTTGAGCACCTCAGATATTCAAATAATAGTCATGTTGAAGTTTAAGGGTGTTGAAACTTTTCTAGAAGTCAACAAGTTGTTCTTGCCATTGACTAGCAATTTTTTGCTTCTCATTCTCAAGGCCTGGTTTCAACTACATAATCCTATCCTCCTTATCCTTCAAAAGTTGTTTTATCTCAATGATTTATCCATAGTCACATAAGCATAAGCTCTCGTGAAATGAGTAATTCTTCAGAGTTCCTCTCTAGGAGTAGACTATGAACGTTTCCATAGTAATTCAAAAGAGGAATTTCTAGGGACTAAGGCCTAGGATTGGTCAATCTTCATTTTATTTATTTGCCTTTTTACTATGGCCTTATGTTGAGGTCTGTAGAATATGTCAAGGGGAGGAATCTCTTCGACCCTTAATACGAACTCAGAGGTTGGGAATGCTAGTATAATTTCCATATCTTCAATCTCTAAAGGTTTTTTAGAGGTCCTTATTGTAATTGGGGTCTTATCAATATTTTCAAAAGTATCTAAGACTTTCTTTTTTGAGGTAGTCTTCAAAATATCAATTTTATGTCCTTTCAAACCCTGGCTACATTGTTCCCATATCTCTCCTAGCTTAGATCTTGGCAACTGTCCTCCAGTCTGAGTGGAAGAAGAAGCCCCTATATATTTTGGATGATGGATATCAGTAACCTGTGTAGAAAGAATATCTGTAATCTTTTCTTGAGATCTGTTTTCCTTTGAAAGTTTTAATGAATATAAGGATAAACCAGGTAGCACTGCTTCCTTGTATTGGGAAAATTGATTGATTTCCTGTGGAGTTCAATTCTTTGTAATCTATATGAAAACTTTTGAATAGGTGACACTTTTTTCAAAGACATCCTCAAACTAATCTGGTTCATGAGAGAATTATTGAGTGGTAAGCTTCTTGATAGTTCCATGAGGATCGTATTGCCTGTTAGGGATAGTAGGAAATTTCAACTTTAAAATAGAGTTTGTCTTAGTAGCTGCATCTTTGAAATTTTATAATGTATACGTACCACAATGAAAGGGGAAGGTAGGTCATACTTCCTATTGGATTCTTTCAATACTTTAGAAATTCCATTACCTATATTTTGCTATGCTATATCACAACCCAACAGTTTCTCAAGGAAATACAGGGGAAAGACACGTGGATTAGCTAGACTACCAGAGTCCTGGATGTAGGTAAACAAATCATCACCAAACTAATTCCCAACCCTAAGGAATTAGCTCCCTGCTTTCCGAGAAATCTTAGGAGATCTCTTATTAAAAATAATTTGATGAATAGGCAGCATGACACACTGGCATATTTGATAGAAATGGGGCTCATAGTTGGAGTCTTAGAGGATATTATGGTATATATGAATAGGGATTGGGTTTGCTAAGGTCCATTTCCATCCGATGGAGCCAAAACCAATATTGTAGCATAGAGTGTACATTACATAGCCACTCATATAAAAAGGAGGAATTACATTTTCTGAAACTGTATGTTTTTTTCTAAAATTCGAATTGTGAGTGACTAAGTTATTAGAAAAATATTTCCCTAGTCTAATATATATTGTTTTGAAGCATCATCAATAAATGTATTCCAATGATCTAAGAATTTCTAAGTATTAGGATAAGAAAATAGTCTACATACCATGCCAACAACTTGACATTAAGGACTTGTGAGAAAGTCTACTGCATATATGCCTTTTTCCTCACTCTTATGCTTATTAGGGTCCCTCCTCCATTCCTTGATAGGTTTCTATGCATGATGAATGCTTCTCATGAATTTATCCATGAATGTCTTATCATATTTACATTGCACTGGTGGAAAATGGTACATTGTACTGAAATCATTGTTGCTTAAAGTGCCAATGATCGTGTCATTTTTTGTCATGAATGTCCTGTCTACAATATTCAAGTGTTCTATAACCCATCGAATCATATTTGTATAAGCAAGGATCTTCGGGCGAGATGCAATTCTGTGCAAAAATGAATTTTCATCATCACTATGGGTAGTATTAGAAACATGAATAGAATCCTTGGCTATAATTTTTCTTTGAGTGGCCCTTGGTCCTTCATCTTCGAATAGTTGATAGATAGATTCTGAGGAGGCACTCCTAGGAGCAGGAGAATACACTGTGTCAAAAAGCAACCCTGGTGTATCGATATTTTTAGTCGTCAAAGGAATTAACTCTTGCAGAGTAACTAAATTCTTCTTCACTTTAGCTGCCTTAGACATCTCTTATGAATTTCACTTATTGGGACTGCTTTGCAATGGAAAACACAAGACTAAATGTTAATTCCTTTGCCAAAGATTCTTTAGGACAAATAATAGTGTTCCATAATGATTTCTGTCTTAAAGGTAAAATCATGATAAAATCAAGTCGAAATGAATAAGGTTGTTTAGAATTTCAAAAATCATAAATTCACCACTTTTGGTATTAAATGAAAAAACGTGGATTCATTTGGGTTTTGCACACTTCAGCATATCAAAAGAATTTTATGAGAGAAATCACATGGTTTCACACTAAAAATTTCTTATTTTTGAGGCTTTTGATATATGCTGTTTAAATATATAGTGGTTATAAGTGTAGCCGTGAAGATATATCAGAAGTTTTAAATCTGGGAATTGAGTACCGAGGATTTTAGAGAGTGACATCTGATATGAAAAGTCCCAATATGGGTAGAGACGAGAATATCATAGGTTTGAGATATCAAAGGGAAGGAGAATCATACACATCGGATATAGGAAGTCAGAGGCATCACTAAATTGTAGTATTGAGAGTTTTTGAGATAGTGGAAGTGCTAAGGATCGAAGATTTAGAATATCAGAAATTTTTAAGATGGCATAGTTAAAAAGTTACAATGTTCAGTGATTCCGAAGTGCCCACTTAATAGGAAGTGCCCACTTGACTTTGTGTTACCTATTGGGAATGCTTGATTGGAGTATGACTTTATCGTAACTTTCCTATAAGGAATGTTATGATATTCAATGATCCAATAGAAATCCTTAGATAATGCATCATTTAAATAATAAAAAGGCCTATTAGGTTTTCATTAATCGTAACACTTGTAATGTTGGACGTCTGATATGTGGGTTCCGATAACACAAAATTTCATGTGAGAGGGTATTTTATTCACAAAAATAAAAAAATTGCCTTAACTTTATTAAAACTAAAGAGTTTTATTAAAATTAAAAAGGGTCCCCATGATTTATTATATAGCTAAATAAAACTAAATGGGGAGGTTGTTGAGTATTACAACAGAAGGTTATATTACTTATTTCATTATCTTTGATTATTATTATACAATACCTAGATCTTAGATCATTCTTCAAAAATACCTTTAATCTTCTTATTTCATTGAAGAGATCATCAATTCTGAAGTGGGTATTTTTTCTTCAACAAATTATTTTAAATCTAACCATAACTTCTAATAAAACTAACAAATATTTAAAAAGTATCTTGAAGTTATTAATATCAGATTGCCAACAATTTTACCACAAAATATTCCATTTCTAATGACGATATTTTGATGACTATTTTTAACATCCTCTTCAAGCAAGATATTTTAACAAAATTCCTCCAGTTTCTAGGTTACCATGGCTATCTTCCAATCTCAGCTAAGAACTCCTATATGCTCAACCAATTTTGTGATTTTTCTTAGGTAAAATAAGATTTTGTAGCCTGGGAAAGTTACATATCAATTTAGACAAATTTCTTCATACCATACCCTTGAGGTCTCCAATTTTTGGAGGTAAACAAAAACTCTTTTATGACGAGAATGCATCATAATAGGGTCAATGTAAAAATATTGAAACAGAGTGAGCCATCTTCCTAAAATGATATAGTGAATCAAATGAGCCATAAAGACCTTATCTTTATACAGATCAATGGAGGGCCTTTGCTTCTGAGGCCAACTTTAGTATGGAGGGAAAGTCCAAATACAATTTCCATTTCAATTTGTAAATCACTTGCCCAAAAAATTTCCTTTTTACATGTCAAATAATAATAATATTTCTTCATTCATTTGAATTCTTGTTTAAACATTATAAATTCCCTTTGAGGGTCAATGGGATTTCCTAGGGGCTTACCATTATCCTTTAGGTAATCTTTTCTTGAAGTTGCTCAAATTTCAACGTTCCCTCTCAACTAGGGATGATTTTTCATTCTCATCTTAGCCGAACAAGTATGCTACATCATGTCTCATATCGTCTCATATCATCTCATTAGAAGAAGAAGATTGATCCATAACTGACCGTAGGGGAGGTTAATCCTAAAAATACTACTAGAATCTCCATCAAATTCCGTTACCTTCATCTCAACTATATCAATAGAAAAATCAACTCATTGTTTCTTAGCTTGATTCCTTTGATGATTAGTTGAATAGTGATGCCTAAAGAAGAAGAATCATCATAAGAGATATTCTGTCTACCACCTTATATCCAATCTACAATAGGTAGGATACAACTTACCATGAAAAGTAAGGATCATAGCTATCTTATCATCACAATAATAGGAAGGATACTACTTTCCGTAGAAGGTAAGGATCACAATTGACTTATATTTAGCTAAAATTCCCAACTACACCCTCAATAGTCAGTGGTAGAACACTTGCATCCATTCACTTGGGAGGGATACTATTTACGATAAATGGTAAGGATCACAACTATCCCAAGTCTCCTCACCCATTAGCCATATGGGTGGAAAACCCAATAAGCCCAAATTGTGGGTAGGATGCCAACTCGGGTATACATTGTCAATTCCTAGAGATGACAATAGTTAGGATAATACGTACCATGTCATCAAGATAAATAGTTATCCTATAGTCAAACAATAGGGAGGATACTACTTACCGTGAGGTAAGGATCACAACTATTCTATTATCGAGAGTTCCCTCAACCCTATGAACTATGTAACTCAATTTGTCTCCTTGGTAGCTCAGAGAAAGGGGACAAGAATAACTCAATGTACTCGAATAGTAAAGACCCTTTCGCCTCATGAGTGCCTTCACTAGGCTTACGGATGTTAGTCTTGGCCATAATGCATGACACCTAAATAATATTGGGTGAACCAAAACCTTACATGTTTGAATTCAAGAATCCAATTATTTACCTATTCATCAATCAAAATATGATGGAGTCCCATAGCTCCTCTCTCCATCATATCCCAAATATAGTGATATTTGATCTCAATGTGCTTGATCCTCTAATGTAACACAAGATTATTTTCATGTCAGATCTCATAAGATGTCACAGTATATCATACTCATGCCCAACATATGCCAAAAAAACTCTTTGAAGAGCTTTATAAACTATATTGTCAATCTTGCTAGCAATAATGCACACCGCCTTTCAACACAACAAATTTCTATGCTAGGAAATCATCTAGAAAGCTAGGGTAGACCTAAGGAAACACTTAGATGTGTTGTTCCATTCAACAACATTATGAGCATCAATGAGCATCAGTGTATCTATCAATTTTTCGGTAGTGTTGTTTAGTCCATGAATAATATTTAGCAGCAACCCAATATACATATCCATGATCTATATTTTTCATGCTACAAAGTAATAATTTATCTAATTGTTTTCTCATCCTAGGATCCATTAGAATATAAATATGAATAGGAGTGTCTCTCAACTACTTTAGTGTATTTCATCATGCTACGATTTTTACAACTTACTTCTCTTTAAAAGGAAGTCCTCATCACCCCTTCTAATCTCAAGCTATTGATCATATAGACTCAAGGGTCAACTCGGTTAGGGTGTGAACACAAAGATGATTTGATCATGTCATAAATAAATTTTTAGGATTTATAACTAGATACTAAAGACATACCTACATCCTTGAAGGGAGGTTCGTGTCCACATCATATTACCATCAATCTAAGTGTGCTAAGGCCAGAGGGCTTGCTTGAGTCCATATGGAAATTTCTTCCATCCGTAATCATGAATCACATCCTATGTGCCTTAAGGCTTTGACGTATCTCCAAGTACACATTATTCCTCATATGCATCATGGAGGAATCCAACTTCACATACATCCAATTAGTGCATCTAGCAATAGGAGCTACAACCTTCTCCCTCTAAGTGCATATTTATTATGCAATTTATTTTCCCTAAGCATTTGACACTATAAAATATTGTCATTTGGAATGGTCCTTGCATGAAGGATGTTTCACTTTCGTCATCTACT